>CM040466.1:5346075-5381640 GCA_022758105.1 Pangasianodon gigas
TACATCTTTGAAAAATATACATTCTCAAACATATGTATGGAAATACACACATTAAGAGATTTAATGACCTGAGCATTCATTTCTTCATTCATTCATTCATCTTTAGTAACTACTTTATCCTGGTCTGGGTCATGTTGAGCCTATCCTGGGAACACTGGGTGTGAGGCGGGAATACACCCTGGATGGGAGGCCAGTCCATTCCAGAACACCATGAAAGCACACGTTCATATCTAGGGGCAATTTAACATAATCAGTCCCCCTACCGGGAATTGAGAGGAAATTGGAGAACCTGGAGAAAACCCACATGGATACAGGAAGAATGTGAAACTCTGAACCAGGTCTCAGGATCAAACTGGGGGCTCTGGAGAAGTGGGGCAGAAATGCTACCCACTGAACCACCCAGCTATCCTGACCTGAACATAATATTTATTACATACAGTATATTGAGTGCATTAAGTTTTATTTTGGATGTTTTATTACCTTTTTAGTAAGGCATTTCTGACCTATACAATGTATAACGGAGTTCTAGTGTTGCTAGTATTGTGGAACTGAATGCTAAGTTAGAGGAGAGGTCACTAAAGTTTGCAGACAAGCAAGGTCATCCTTCAGCAAATTCAACACACTTTCAAGTCACAAATATACTGTAACATAGCATCCTTCTAAATCAAGTACAAGGAAAGCTCAAGTGGTTTCGGCATGAAATATAAATGCATTGCCTTGCTCTTACTGTGCTGCAGAGAAAAAAAAGAGTTCAGGGTTCAAAACTAAGGGAAACATTCAAGGCCTTAGTGCAAGCTTCTGGAAAACCTTATTTCTCTTATGCAGTTTATTGGTTGCTCGTTCTGGCACTGAGGGCAGCCGAAGCTCTGAAAATCAACAGGGAACCTCAGTATCGATTCTGCTGCTGATATACTGATCATGAGCTTTAATTTCAAAACAGAGATAATCTACTATTAGATTTAGGGCTGTCTTTTTTTCCTCAGTATTTTTTTGATATAAAGCCATCAGTGACAACTAGAAAAAAATGGCAATGTAGGCTTAGCAACACCAGGTCAAACATTCCATGGCTAAAATCCATTTTAATCCGTGTCTCTTTTGTCAGAATTTAAAACAAATTTATCTCAATACATTACTCAGGCAACTTTGTCATTATAGTGAAAACTTTGTGATTATACTGATATAGTGAGCATAGAAGCTCAGTAGATAAGGTTTTGATCAGAAGAATGAGTTCAGTTCCCAAAACTACAAGAGAGCCATCATTGTGCAGTCAAGCTGAGTTCATTTGTTTGTTTGTTTTTTTATTCATTCGTTCCCTTTCAGTAAGTGCTTTATCCTGGTCAGGGGGTGTTGGTCCTGAGTTTATCCTGTGAGGCCGGAATACACCCTGGATGAGACGCTAGTCCATCTGTGTCTAATTGTAACAGTGTGTAATTAGCACAATGGGTGCTTTGTTATACTTTTGGGAGTTTTGGTTATATTAAGGTAGTACTTTTAAGGTCGTTCTTTGAATTAACCCACATACAAGCTTGCTAAGAATATATCTCTTTTAGCTTCGAGTCAACATTTTCACACTGTCTTCACTTTCATCCCATTTTGCTCAACTTTGTAGTGAGTGAAGTCAGTGAGTAAAGACAGGACACAAGTGTGTAGGCTCATCATGTGATTTATTTAGGGCAATTAAAGAATGATAACCAGGAGTCAAAGCATAAGCATAGACAACATAATTGTAGACATAGCCAGAAATGTAGGTCAAAATAAACAGGCAAGGCTTGACATGAAGACAAACATGAAGACAAGAATCACACTTAAAGTAACAGATGCATGATAAGACAAACTAATAGGGTACGCGTAGACAAACAAATCAAGGGCTAAACACAGAACAGGTGCACACAATGGGTAACAGACCAATGACAGGAGAGGGGGTGAGAGGACAAGAACCAAAACAAAAACACATGGCAAAACACTTTGTGGTTTATAAGTAGTTTTGTGGTGTGTGTAGACTATTGGCCGAAGGTTAAAAGGTTAAAGAAAGAAAGAAAGAAAGACAGAAAGAAAGAAAGAAAGAAAAATATTCAGTGATGCAGTTTTGCTTTGTCCAAATCTCTGTTTGACTTTGAAATGTGTAGTACGTGAATGGAATGGATAAATTGCTGAGGCTATTTGGCTGTAACTGACAAAATTCAACTCTCCAGCTCACTCTTCTCACACACAGCTCTCACACAGTTCAGATGTGTTAGAGCAGGGGAAACCCCTCACAACGCCTTACAGTGCAGGATATTTTCATTGATCAGGATTGCTCTAAGCCATACTCTTAACACAGAACTTGTGATTAAGAAAGACTTTTGCATTCTGGGAAGGATTTATTAATCTACTGCCATAGTCACATTCACAAAAGCCCCAGAGCTCTCATTACCACTCCATTGTAACTCTTGAGCATTAAATAGTGAAGTGCAATCAGTCAGCTTTAGAACCTCTTAGACTTTACTGAGCACTTGCATCATTTTCTGAAAAGTGTGTGTTGCAAAAAGGCTAAAAGGAATCCATCTTTGGACTCTCCAGCTAATGTGTTTTCTGTTTTTGCTTCAGAGATGCTGTACAGAAGCAGTACAGTAAGAAGGAGTGACACTGCCTCACCTTCTCATGGACAAAACCACTGGATGAGAACTATGCAGCTGCTAATAGCCTAGTAATAGAAAAAATTACACTCAAGACAATACTCAGAGCTGAGTTATGCATGTGTAGTGAGGATTTAATACAGAAATTGCACACATTGGTCTTAGTGCTATTCAGAGAGTTAGAGCAGAAGCTTGTCCCAGTTACATGTGGGACAAGTAGATATTTAGTAGATATTTCTTGTATATTATTTGCTGGGTTTGATATAACCACAATATGTCATACTGAAAATCATGTTTTGGCAGTAAATACACTGAAGTAAAAAATGTGGAATGCTATTTCAGGCCAATATTAAAAGCACAAATAAGACACTATTAATTAATCAATAATATGGTCTTATAAGTCCACTTTTTTGACAGCAAAAAAAGATGCTATTTCCAACAGTCGACATTTTCTATCCCCTAAATTTTTCAGGTTTAAAGGCAAGTGATTGTATTTAAAGGCAGCAGTCTAGATGCTTTTTGAAAAACAACAACAAAAAATTCGAAATAATCAAAAAAAAAAATGTAGCAACCTCGGAAGTGTGAACTACTTACAGGTAATTTGCATAATCTGAATGAGGTACCCAGGTTACTAACCTGATTCTGAATACGAGCAGCTTTAGGACTCAGTGAAATCCACTCAGCTAATGAGAGAAAAGGGATTACAGATAGGTTGTTGAACTAAAACAAAATGAAAGAAGCTCCTTTAACTTTACAGAACACAGTCTCATCACCGGGTCCCTTTTTTCTTCTGTTTTTGTTTAATACGAGAAGAGTGCCTCAACACTGTTGTAACACTTCCCTTCTTTCTTCTCCAAAAGCAATGTTTTTGCTGATGAGCTGTCTGTATCTAGAAGCTGAAGCCAGCTGAATGTTTGTAGACAGGCACTTCACATTTCACAGCAGTCCTAGCCAAATGCAGCAGTGACTGACAACAGCATGCAATAATCTGTCATTATCATCTTGAAAAGCAATTCAGCTGTTTCATTTCAGAAACTCTCCTAGAAGGAGGTACTACCACAGCAACAATAGTTAAACTTCCTGGCTGTAGAAAACCTCTGAGGCTTTCTTAAGACTATTTAGTATTACCAAGCAGGGGAAAGGATAGATGTTCTGTGAAAGCTTTTTTTTATAGGAAATCTCTGAAGGTTGCTTAATTTAATTTCCACATCATTAATTATCAGGTCACCTTGAGTCAATGAGTCAGCTTTATTACATGATAAGTATTGTCATTATCACATTGTGCAAGACTTTGGCTTTGCATATACAGAATAGCAAAATTCCAACTTAATACTCTCCACATTACCCAGTTATACTGATTAACTCTACAATACATGTATGTGCATATGCTCAGCATGTAGGAATAATGACCTGGTAAAAATGATTAAGCTCTGATGAATTTGCCTTTGAGCTTAATAGTGTGCATGCAGCATTTAATCTTAAAGATGTTTACAGCACCATGCTGCAAAGTGACTGAGTGCAGGGGGATAAAAAATACTGGTGGCACAGCATTGCGGATTTGCATTGCAGTGGACAGGCACTGTAGCAATAATCAATATTTCAAATAGAACAAAACCAAAAACACTTGAAACTGTGCTTGGGCAACAAGGATAAAAAAGCTTACTCTGCACCTTTCACATGAGACAAAGACAAAGGCCAGAGCATTGCATCTCAATGCTCTAATTGATATTTTCTTGCGTTCTTCATCTAATAATTGATTATAGGCCACAATTAGTAAGGATGCAGCATTGTTTAAATGTATGAAGTGGAATCTGAGGAGTGAGGTGAGAAGAGAGGTGTCTAGATGAAAGACACATTTGACATAAGTATATGATATGAATTTCATACTGCCATGAACAAACAAATAAATAAATGACAAACATACTACAAACCACCACAAACAACACCATCACCACCACCAACAACAAGAACAACACCACTATCACCATCAACAACATAACTACCGCCAACAACAAGAACAACAACACTACCACCAACAACACCAACACCATGACCACCACCAACAACAACACTACACCAACAACACCAATACCAACAACACCAACACCATGACCACCAACAACAACACTACACCAACAACAGTAACAACACTACCAAACAAAACAACAAACAAATGACAATTATATTATAAACCCCCACAAACAACAGCAACATCATCATCACCACTACCAACAACACCAACACTACTACCACCACCAACAATATTAACAACAACATTAATATTAATGATAATAATAATAATAATAATAATAATAATAATAATAATGTGGTGCAGTAACACCCTGTGTATAGGGTTTCAATTCCTCTGTCTTCACATCCTCAGAGGGAGGAAATGAGAAGAAATTATTGTTATTGGGTTAACAACAAAACACTGATGAGAGAAGTGAGAGACACTGCTGGGAATAATGCACAGAATGATCAGGTGTGGCCAGGTGGGTACAGGGCCCATGGAAAATAGGGAAGGACACATGTGAATGTCTGGTGTAGCTGGTTATCTTGTTTTCGGTTATCCTATAAGGCTGGGGAGTCCAATTCTATCTGCAAAAAGGCCCAGTGTGCCTGTAGGTTTTCAGTCCAACCCCTGCAGAAGCTACCCCTGACACTCAAACAAAATTTTATCTGAAAACCGAGACCAATTGATTAAACAAGTGGAATTAGGTACAACTCCTGCCTGGTTGTGCCTTTTGCAGATAAAACTGGACACCATGCCTGAGTCTTACATAATTCTCTGCCCTTCTATTGCAGTTACTATAAGTCTTTTATCTCAGAAGTACTGTTAAACTCTGTAAGGTAGGACCATCTTAGGAGGGTTCAAGTAAGCGTGTAAAGTGGGATTTGGGGTATCACACTTGGCTCTGTCAGCTTATTTAACTTTAAAGTCTAGTGTAGCAGATTTTAACTTAGGCTTTTCTTCAGTCTGATTGGTCAGAAGGTGTTTATTCATTTTCTATGACAGCAGCTCTTTTCATTTCTATAGTAACAGCTCATTTACAGGGACTTGTATTGTATGGTGGACACCCTACAGTCTCCAGTGTCAGCACTTTGTATTAGTCAGTAAGTTTTCCTCTTCAGAACAGAGGAGTTTGTGCTCTCCAGTCTCTTGGGAACAAGTTGCAGTTCTTTTGTCATATTAAACGAGAGGCTGGTGAGTGATGACAGGAACGAACTTATTTCACAGACAATCCACAACAATAAATGTTGTTATCACTGGCAAATTGCTGTGGTGTAAGAGAAATAAAGCACTTCAGCACATGCTCTTATAGGAAAACAATCAACTTCATGTACATTTATATGAGTAAGTGAGAGCACACACATACCCTGAGGGTCTCTATAGAATAAACAAAGCAATGCTAATTATGTGTATATTTATTGCCGTGGGTTTGTTTGCAAGTGCTAATCTGCATATAATTGCCCAAAAGTCAAATATGGAAATGTTGTCTTGTGGAATATTTGTTTTTACATGATAGCTGCTTGTTCAGTTTAACCATATTTTCTTGTTACACAGTTAGGCTAAACATGATGCTCATTTTATTTTGTCATTATTCTTAATACTATTGGTATTATTGGCTTAATACTACTTGTTTATTGTTCTTCCCGGATTTGAGGGTTTTAAATGTTCAGTCCCCTCTGAAAGAAAGTACTGGAACGGCAAGGTCAGTTGTTTTGTTTTTGCCATACACTGAAGACATTTGGGCTTCATCTCAAAAGATGAACATGAGATGATAGATCAGAATTTCAGCTTTCATTTCCTAATATTTACATCCAGATCTGTTAAACAACTTAGGACATGACACGTTTTGTGGCAGACCACCAAATTTTTAGGTGCGTAAAAGTATAGGAACAGAAAAAAAATCTCAAAAATCTCATTTATTCCCCCAAATTGATTGTAATCCCAATCAGTCTCAATCAATTTATTTTCTTTACGACTCCATCTAACCTACATGAGATGTACTGATAGCTTTTTTTCTTCTTCTCGTTTTTCTTCTTCTTTTAGTTAAAATGAGTAGATCATAATTATCCTTTGGCTGCTGTCTACATGGACTGCCCTGCTCTGCCTCACAATGAATTCAATGCTCCTTCAGCCAAAAATCTATCACTGTTTAACATCACAAAGTATTCATCACCACAAACAGCCAGTAAAAAACCCTAAGCTTCTCTTCTCACTGGCTTCTATACAACCTGAAACTTATTAATGGAATGCCAGCACGCAACTCGCTTTGTTTTCATTTTCTTCAATCATAACTTTTTCGATGTTTGTTTCCATTTTTACAGTCCATATACACTCAGCATATGCACTTCATTTTGCTTCAGCCAGCCTGGATGGGTTTGACCTTTCAGTCCTATGAACTCAATTCTAGCTGATCTTTAGCCATCTGTGTTTGCGGTTGGGCTTATCAAACCGACAGCTTGCCTGGTCGCCTTCTGTGTCTTTGAACTGACTATTGTGCAGCAGTTCTTAAAAACATCATACGTAACCAGTGAGATCCGATATAGAATTTGGATTTCTGATTCTTGCTGACAGCATTGGCAACGGTTTCTGTGTCAGAGTGAGATTTAGCTGGTTAGGATGCTTGCTTTAAGTCTCTTTTTTCATGAGACTTAGATGTGGAAAATGATGCACTCTCCTCCTATGCTGTACAGATGTAGAATAATTGTATTTGAGTACACACACACAGGACACACTGAGACATCCTGCTCTGCTCCTACACATGCCACATGATTTTATAATTCACACCTAATGCTAATACGTACAAGCCTTGTCACTCCTCATTTTTTCGCTTCCTTGAGCTGTAACACAGATCTGTTTTCAGCACGTGTGTGTATATGCCTGGCTGCACTGTTTTTCTGCAGGATCACGACACACACTGGATGTAAAAACAGTCATCTTCAGGGATTATTGGTGTTTGGATACATTTACATGAGTAAGTGACACCACATACATACCCTGAGGGTCTCTATAGAATAAACAAAGCAATGCTAATTATGTGTATACTTATATGGACGTGGGTTTGTTTGCAAGTGCTAATCTGCGTTTAATTACCCAAAAGTCAAACATGGAAAGGTTGTCTTTGTGGAATATTTGTTTTTATGTGATAACCACGTGTTCAGTTTAACCATACTGGATTTGAGGGTATAACATTTACAGTCCCCTCCAAAAGTATTGGAAAAGCAAGGCCAGTTCTTTTGTTTTTGCTATACACTGAAGACATTTGGGATTGAGATCAAAAGACGAATAAGAGACAATATATCAGAATTTTCTGGCTTTCCGATTCTTACTGCTGATGAGTGGTTTGCATCTTGTGGTATGGCCTCTATATTTCTGCTCTCATAGTCTTCTTCGAACAGTGGATTGTGATACTTTCACCCCTGCCCTGTGGTGGTTGTTGGTGATGTCAGTGACTGTTGTTTTAGGGATTTTCTTCACAGCTCTCATAATGTTTGTCATCAACTGCTGTTGTTTTCCTTGGCTGACCTGTTCCTTGTCTAGTTGTTAGTATACCAGTGTTTTTTTTTCTTTTTCAGGGCATTCCAAATTGTTGTATTGGCTATGCACAATGCTTGTGCACTGGCTCTGATTGACTTTCCCTCTTCTCTCAGCTTCAAAATGGTTTACTTTACTTTACTCCCATAGACAGCTCTCTGGTCTTCATGTTGGCTAATCCTTTTTAACAACAAATGTAGTCTTCACAGGTGAAAACCAGGGCTCCAACCAAGAGTAGACATTCAGAGCTATTAATTGTTTAAACAATAAATCTAACAGGGCACACCTGGGCAACAAGAAACACGTGTAGTTACATGTTCCAATATTTTTGATCACTTGAAAAATGGGTGGGGTCAAACAAAAGGTGCCATGTTCTAAGATGTTAGACACGTCTAGACGTATCAGTAAATGAAAGCTGAAATTCTGATCTATTGTCTCATATTCATATTTTGATCTCAAACCCAGATGTCTTCAGCGTATAGCAAAAACAAAACAATTGGCCTTGCCGCTCTGATACTTTTGGCGGGGACTGTATTGGTGGGTCTCAAAGTGGGGTCCACAAGGATCCATGATGCGTAGCCAGGGGTAATTTAAAAAACTGATGAAAATCAAAACCCACCATTATCAAAATGATATTATTATTATATTTATTATTGAGTTCTTATAATTATCAGCCAGTTTGAATTGAATAGCTCTGGTCTGTTCATTAAGGATCTAAATCTACCTCTGGATTACCTCCATAAAACTGCTTTGTGGCTATGTATGTTGTTAAACGTGAATTAATCCAAACCTCAATAAATCAAACACAGGCAGATCCATAAATAATGTCTGCTTGGAGGACCTAATGTGCCCTGTCGGTAGAAAGCTCTATGGCTAGAGCCAAAATATGATTGTATATTTAAATGTTCATGAAATAAATCAGTGCAGAGGAATTTATTTTAAAGTTAAAGGAGTCCCTTGTTACAAAAAAGTTAGCGATCCCATGGACTACAGTAAGCACTTTATTGTCACTGATTCATTGTTTAAAAGAACTGAGAGGCAGAGCAAGAGAAAGATTGACACATTATGGTATTTAGATGTGATTCATGTAGACACACAGTATGAGTGCGCTTTCAGTTGCAAAAAGTGAAGACAATCTAAAATGTATTGGATTCCTAATAATCTCATGATAATGAACAAGAAATTGCACAAGCTACAGTTGCTAAAGGATATTGCATTCACAGTTGCTCTGATATTTAAACTTCTATATGCTCATTAGATTTCCTATACATATTTTTTTGTCATTACATTGGTGGAATAAATGCTTCATTTGTAACACAGACTGGATGCTGAATAGCTTTCCCCCTCTAAGGCTTTCTATCTCACTTCACGTGCTGTATAGTATCTCGCTACACGTGCTACACATATATGTTATGTGATATTTAAACCCATTTTAATTAAATCTGCTGCTTTACATGAGCAGCAGCAAACTTCTTTGTCTCAGAGAAAGATAGTGAAAGACAAAAACTTGCACACGCATATTATGCAGTTACGTCCCAGTGGGGTATTTATTTATGTCCAGGAGAGGTTGGAGTTCCCAGTGAGTTTCCAGGGGATTTGGTTAGTGAATTCTTTAGCATAGGGATTCCATCTCCAGACCAACACAAAAGTTACAATGTGCATCTAGTATACTGACCTTCCAAATCTTTTTTTCCTCATTCCTGCCAGTGTCTTATAGGGTGTTTTCACACTTGCACCTTTTTTTCTGGACTGTTTGGTCAAGTGTGAAAACTGTTTTTTGAGCCAGTGTGTGGTCCTGGGAACTCGGCTCTAAATGAAAATAGTGGTCTGGGGTTTATTTCAGATGAACAGGGGTACAGACTGCACTATGTGTAAAAGTGGTTGGTTGATTTTATCAAGTTACTTACAATTTCAGGTTTCACAGTGCAGGTCTGCAGATGAAAGAGAATGTCTTCTTGTTCTCATTATACAGTGCAGAGTGAAGAAGATATTTACATGCAACTTCATCCACAACAGAAAAGTATTTGTCCTATTTTTAGGAGAACGCAGATTCGAATCTTGATGGTGCCACAGCCATGCATGGCCAGAAGCCAAGGGAGCAAAACTGGCCGTGGTGGGAGAGATTTGATCAGAGTGATACATATGAGTTCATGTATGTGGAAGAGGGCAGATAGTGCTTTCATTCGAGTTACGCTGTCCTGTGATGAAGCATAAGAAGCAGTTAAAAAAAAGTTGCGGTTGGCTAGTTTCATGTGTCTGTTGTATAATAGAGACAGCTGGCTGGTGGATGGGAATTGGCAGGTGACCAGATTGGGGAGAAAAATTGTGGGGGAAAAAAAAAACCTTTACCTGGGATTAAACAGCATCAATGCTCAGCATGCTCTAGTAGCCCAGGAAATTCAGACAGTATAGAGTGGTCAGTCATCCAAGGCAGTGAATTCCATTATTTGTAAGTTATACTTCATGCATAGGCAATGTTGTTTGTTCATTTTTTTTAATTGTTTCAAAAAAGTCTAAAAAAGTTCTGCCTTTTTTTTCTCTTTTAGCCAAAAAGTGTTTTGACCATTTTGATGCATTCCTATTAATTACATGAAGGGATGCACCTATATTTTACTAACATTTAAACAAATCACTAATGATAACAACCTTTTCTAAATGAGCCCTAAATCAGTCATGGATATTTGGACTTGTGTTATGCAAACTCAAGTGTTTGGGCCAAGTGTGAAAATGCTCTTAGTCATCTTGAAACTGGCTGATGATTTGGTTGATTATTCTTCAAGCATGTGAGTTTCTGTACTTGTTTATGTTGTTGTGGGAGGTGGTACCCTCGAACATCAAAATATCAAAAGTATAGCACCAAGTCCTACACCTGGTCTGCCCCTAGTCCATTCCCATAGAGCCAGGATTGCAGCTAGAGACTGAGAAAAACAAAGAAAAGACTGAAAACCAAATGCACATGACTCAACAATCAGTTGTCGTATGGCTGCTGAGTTTGTTTTCCTGCCTCTACAGTCACATATATACTGAGTCACTATATACTGAGTAGCTACGCTTAGCTATTTCATTGGCTAAACGATCATAAAGGTACACTTTATACATATATATGTGCTATGCACATTCTCTCAGCTCCTCTCCACCCTGTTCATCACTGGAAAAGGACCACCACTTTGCCAGATATTCTTTTCACAGCAGTAACACTGACATGGCGGTGGTGTGTGTGTTTGTATGTTTATATGTGTATGGGTGTGTTGCATAGGACTGTATCAAGTTTAGCATTGGTGCAGAGTGTTGCTATTTTCCAGATCGACACCTACTAAAGCTGGCCATGATGCGATGAACTAAATCAGGTGTGTTAGAGGAGAAAGCTCACCACACTGTGCCATTGACCTACAGAACCCTTTTTGTGTTCACTGAACTGTGAAAATAACTATAGTAGCAGCTCAGGGTTTGAATAACTTGGTCCCGAGCTTGTCACACCGTGCTGTTAGTGAAAAAAAAAAAAAAACATCAGTCTGCATTTAATTACACCAACACTGCAATGGAGCTTGACGAGTAGAATTAGAGAGAGAGAGAGAGAGAGGAACAGGTTTGCTTGCTAAAAACATCCAAAGAGCTGGATGAAAATGAGCCTGTATGACGCTGTACTTACAGCTAAGCCAGCTGCCATTTTGTGAGACTGCAGGACATAGATGGATATACAATACATCTTTGATGTCAAGCATTGTATGTACTCCTTAAAGGACACAATATTTTATATTGCTTTGTGCTTAGTTGAAGATTAGGTAAGACTTAGACCAGGGGTCATCAACTGACAAACCACAAAAAATTTCAGCAGACCAAGCCAAGCATGTGAAAAATACTATGTATTTTTGTGTTAAAAAAAAAAAAAAAAAAATCTGTTCTTGTTTTTTAAAGATGAGCCATCACTGTTTCTGAAGCAGATTTATTGTGTAACTTCTTTAGCTGAAGTCAGCTCATAATGTGACTACATGCCTTGTGTAAAAACAGTGACAAAAACCCAGATTGTTTAAAGACGACTGCCTAGAGAACTATGCTTTTATTCTCCTGTTCCAAGTCCATGGCACTAGTCAAAAGTGCTCATGTGCAAAAATGCAGCTACGATGCACAACATAACCACTTCAGATTGTCTTATAGGCATGACCTAATCACTAATGGTTAAGCATTAAAAGGTAAATGTTGTCATCAGTCAGTCAGGTTAATTGCTTATATGGACCTTTGTAAGGAAGAAATGTTATGTAGCTGGACCTTCACAAACATTAGTTGAATAGCCCTAGTCTATACCCTATACAAAAGAGAAAGGAACAGTTGAAGTGAATTTAATTTGTTTTTCTCTTTGTCTGTTGAGCAAAAAAAATCCCCAGCACTAGTTTAGTGATTTCTTAGCTATAGCACCTCCTCTCTGTAACCTGGTCATGAGTTATAGATATATATACACACACTGTTGGAGTCATTCTGACTGAAGTTATGATGAAGGAAAAGAGCTTAGGTAGACAGATTTTGGCTTTCTGGTCTGCTTTTTCATTAAAAATAGAAAGGAAGGAAAAAAAAAAACACTACGGTTTCAGCAAAAGAGAAGAGTGAGGCCTAAATATCAAAGCAAATGAAACCAAACTTAGAGTAGGCAAACTGAAAAACTCACTAAAAGAAAGAAGCATAAAATCAGGTAGATGGCATTCAGTCCTGGTTGTCTAGAAATCAGAGAAATGGCTTATTTATAACAGTATGCTGGCTTACATTGATTGCATCCACTTGTGGCTTTCTGTGGCTCAAAAAAGGAAGGAGGGGCAGACACTTTTGTTCAACTGCAAATTTTCTGAAAGGTTTGTAACAACTTAACAACTGTCTGTGTGCTGTGGAGGATGAGCCCTCAGCAGTGTTCATTTTGTTGATGAAAACTAAAAAAAAAATGTTTCTCAACAGCCGTATTTCCATGACCATAATGAAATGATAATGAAGTAAACATGGATTTATATTTTACTGCATTCGAAATCTGCGATTAAATACATTTTTTTCTCAACAAATAAAATGTCAGTATGGGTCAAATGGCCAAAAGTAAATGTTTTTCATTCTTGCACTCATAGTCCTAATATGTGTGTGTGACCACCTAGAAATAAAACTGCTTTTTGTACCAACCAACCAAAATTGGACTCTTCACGATTAGAAACACCTCACATGGTCTTTTTCCATTCTTCAGCTGTTCAGTTTTGGTGAGCCTGTGTCCAGTGTATCTTCAGATTCCTTCAGCTGTTGTAGCTCATCCGCCTCAAGGTTTGTTTTGTATGACCAGAATACATTGTTACAAAAGAAGTTTGATTTGCCTAACTGAGTTTAGCTGCAGGCAGACCTTTAGGCGTTTAGGATGACCTTTTAGACGTTCATCTCTGTTCTTCTTTTCTGGCATGAGGTGTAGGAATAGAGATGTTTATTGTTTATTGTTTTCTGTGTAACTGTTGTTCCTGCTGCTTTCAGGTCGTCCTGCAGCTCTTTTTGAGTGACTGCTGACTTTTCTTTTACCTTCCTTATTATTAGTCTGAGAGCACGTTGTGAAATTTGCGTTTTGCACCTGTCTGGGGATGATTAGTTGTTGTTCTGTTAACTTTCCAACTTTTCATCAATTGTATTGACAGGGATGTTTAAGGTCTTTGCTATGGCTCTGTGGCGTTTTCCATTTGAATGTTGTTTAATAATGTTGTCCCTGACGACTTTAAGAAGCTTCTTCACCTTCACCATGATTTCTGCTTGTTGTGTGAAATCTTCCCAGCCAATAGCAACATCTTTTATGACACCAGGTGAAATTTGCCCAAGA
Source organism: Pangasianodon gigas (assembly GCA_022758105.1). Taxonomy (NCBI): domain Eukaryota; kingdom Metazoa; phylum Chordata; class Actinopteri; order Siluriformes; family Pangasiidae; genus Pangasianodon; species Pangasianodon gigas. Next base: position 5,360,060 of record CM040466.1, read on the forward strand.
ACATTTTTGCAGTATTTTTTATGTATTCCTTACTGTATATTACTGTATATTTTAATATACTGTCTTTTGTTTATGCTTATGAATTCGTACTTTTTTGCATTATGGATGTAAATTTGATAAACAAAGCATATTATTCTGTAAATACTATAGCTTATTCAGTAACTACAGTAAAACTAATAGAAAGGTTTGTAGTTATGAGGCTGGGGAATGTAAGTCGGCTTCTGAGAGTTTGAGCAGTCAAAGACATTCCAGTTTTATTTTCTTATTGATGCGGTCATCATTAGTCCTATTTTCAGCACAATTACTGATAGTGTTCTGAGCTACTTAAAGCTTAGATGAGCATTAGTGAAGTCTATACTCCACGCAGGTTTGTATTTCTTTTCCCCCTAAAAACACTACTAAGAATCATAGATAGTATTTTTATATCTCTCCTCTTTCTTCTGTTCACTGAGTTTTCACTCAGGTGTTGGATTGGATTTTTTCTGGCAGCACTTGTCAAGGAGTAAGCATTGAGCTGCCAGTCTGATGAGAAGTCAGGTTACTGTTTTAAGTTTTTTCATTCTTAATTTTCTCTCTCTCTCTTTTTTTAACAGAAGACCATAGTTCATCTTCTAGGCTTTTGAATGCTCAGTCTTAATGTTATAAATTATATTTCTGTTTGTATATTATTTATATGCCATGTTGCGCAATTTCATTCTGCTGTGTTTTTGAATATTACTTCAAGAAATATTTATTTCATTATTGAAATGTTTAGAAACAGAAAAGCATAGCTGCCAAACATTTGCAAAAATTCTACAAGCTTTCTACAAGGGTTAAGATGAATTAAAACATATCCTGATTATACATAGTACATATCATGATTATAACTGTGTTTCTGTTCTCATAGAGAATTTTAAAATGGCGTCTCTATAATCATTTTATGTCCTTGCTGGTGTACAGTTCATTCTCCACACTGAACCTCAGGATTTGTTCATTATCCCCAATCATACTACAGGAGATTACTCTGTCCATCGAAGTGCCAAGTTATTTCTTTTTCTAGCAATTATAAAAGTTTCATTTATCATTTTTGTTAACCATTACTGACTGTAGCTCTACTGGCATTGACCCATTCAAAATTTATCATGTGTAACTTAATTAACACATTTATACATTTAACAGAGAGAAAGTTACCACAGTATGTTTGTTTTAAACATTGGAGTTTCCAAAGGTCACATAAACAACCTAAAAACAAACAAACAAGCAAACAAATGAATGAATAAATAGATAGATAAATAAATAAATAATAAGCAAGCAAGCATGCTGGGACATTAATGACACTGACTGGTCTTAAAAGAGGCTTCAAGTATCAAGGGTGTTTTTATTATTAGTAGTAGTAGTAGTAGTAGTAGTAGTTGTAGTAGTAGTAGTAGTATTATTATGAAAATTTCTAGAAAGATGGAAATTACTGTCCTATGGGAAGGGTGAAGAGGGATTCCCATCCCTCACACATTAACTATTTATAACTTGTCATACATCTTGGATTATGTGAATTCTCACAAATTTGTGTTGACCAATTGAAACAATAAAATATTTTAAGACCCTATTTAATAGTGCTTAGGTATTGTGTATTTACATAAGGAGATCTGGAGCTCTTGAAGCTGAGATCATTTCTTTAGGCGTCACATCGATTGATTTCTGCTGCTAAAGGAGGCATACAGAGCTTTAGGAAAACATTTTGAGTCATCTATGTTTGTTTATTTGCATGGCAGAAGCAGGAAGACAGAGAAAGACTGCAGTTATTTCAGAAGGTGTCATCTATCATCATTGAGTCTTTTCTGCCCTCCTCGTCTTCAATGGTGCCACCCACAGATACCCATAATGCACCTGTCACTCTGTTCTCCACAGAGACAGCAGTAGGCAGGGGGAAGATTGTTCTGTCGTTCTCTTCAGCTCACTGATCATGGGCTTACGGATTAGCACTGTCTCACCTTCTCACTTATCCATCTTACTTATACGCAGTGTTCTTCAGCTACCTGCAACCCTGAGTCAGTCTGGATGCTTTCCATTTTCTCTCTCTCTCTCTCTCTCTCTCTCTCTCTCTATCCTCAGTTTTACTCGGTATTTTTGTCCTTCTTTTTTCTTTTCTTGAGTGAAAGTGGTCTTAAAAGTGATCCGAAAGTAACCAATAAAAAAAAAAATTGGACCCTTCAGGAGAAAAAACAAACTTGTCAGTAGTGAATTGTTGAATTATTGGCACCCTTCAAGTTAGGTAAATTAAAGGTATTAAATGAATATTATACACAATTCCACTCAAACAAATTTTTTTCATCAAAACACATCTGACTTCTGGGAACATGTTAAGCTAAGGTTTGGTAATAAACTATTGATTAACATGTAATACATAGTTTACTAATGAAAGATTAATATTAATTAGTGTTTATGTAATCATTTTTATTAGTATTAGTAATTACCTGGTGTGAATATACAACTTTATTTTATAAAAGTTTCGTAATTTGTTGAGCATTTTATTTGTAATTTGTGGTTACATAATTTCTTAGATTTGTAAGCCTTAACTGCAGTCTTAGAAACCAATGTGCTGCACATTTTCAAGCTTCCACTGATCCAGACACTCAACATCCTATTAATGGTATCAAGACTTTCATGAGCTGGATCAGGTGTGAAAAGGAAGAAAAGGAATAAAAACAATATGATAACATAAGAAGCTGAGCACTTTTGTCTTATTAACTTCCAGAAAAAGAAAAAATAGAGACTCAGGAGGGAAGTTACACTAACTATAAAGTAACTGATAACAGGAACTAACTTGTTTCACTTGCTCCCCTACATTAAATGTAACTCTAAATGGATAAAAAGTATGATGTGGTCTTTAATTAAAAAAACAAAACAAAAAACAAACAAACAAACAAAAAAACATTGGCAAAAGATCTCTGGGATAAGAGGAATAAAACACTTCAGGATGTGATGCTACAGGAAGATAATCAACTTCTGAATGGTATCGGCTTTGTCTTGGGATGCATCACTCCACCCTGCTGTTGATTATTTTCCTAAAACAGCACGCCCCGTAGTGTTTTATCCCTCACGTACCATTCACGTTATTTTTTTTTATAGGATCATTAAGGTATAATAATTATTAAATTACTAAATACTATTTGCTTATAAATAGTTTATAACCAAACTTAAAATTAAAGGGTTACTGAACTTTTTTTTAAATACTGTATGTTTTCAAAGTATGAGCATACTGTATAACAAAATTATTGGTACCCCTAAAGAATACAAAACACTGTCATCATTGAAAAAGCTGTATTTTTAAAATGAATTATAATTCTCTTATAATTAACCTGAACTTTTTTTTTTAATCAAAGTATCTCTTTCCCCATGTATCTATTTATTCCTCTCTGTCTTTCTCTCTGTCTTTCTCTCTCTCTCTTTCCCTGAGATCCCACTGAGAGGATGTGACTCTGACCCGCTGCTTCTGCCCAAATTACTGGCACTCTCTATGTATCCCTGGCAACTGCATCAAAGGGCCCAGCATGCAGTGTGTTTGTGTGTGTGTGTGAGTGTGTGTGTGTGAGAGAGAGAGATGATCTGAGGTTCTAACAGTCCTAGAACACTAAATTAACAGGATCAGAAAAAGATTTACTTTGCACCTCCTAACCTACTGTCAATTAAGTTAATGAGATTTATTATACTGAACACACACACACACACACACACACACAGCATATCACTGCCTGTAGAATTCATAACCTAACCTGTCTGTCTAACTGACTGTTATTAAACACAGCAGTGTCCCACTGGCCTTGTCTAATATCAGGAGAGATTATAGGACAAAGAGACAGATGTGTGTGTGTGTGTGTGTGTGTGTGTTGTCTTGCCTGAGCCAACCTTTTACTTCTCTGGAAGAGTCTCTGCAGGCTGTAGTGTGTTCTGCAGTGTTTGCAACTTTAATCAGCTTTCAGGAGCACTGTACATGTTAATTGATGCCAACATGCAAGGTCTCTCTCTCTCTCTCTCACACACACCCACACACACACACACACACACACCTGTCTCTTTGCCCTATAATCTCTCCTGATATTAGACAAGGCCAGTGGGACACTGCTGTGTTTAATAACAGTCAGTTAGAGAGACAGGTTAGGTTATGAATTCTACAGGCAGTGATACGGTGTGTGTGTGTGTGTGTTCAGTATAATAAATCTCATTAACTTAATTGACATTTAAAGTGCAGTAAAGTGATTAAGGGTTATCAGAATACAATTTCAATCTGATGCATTATGGGGGATAATTAGTTTAATAGTTTATTAAAGAGAAGCCTAATCACTGTGAATAATCTGAATTTACTTTGACAGTCAGGATCTTTGACAGTTTGTGCCTGCACATTTGTGTCACAATCTACACTGATCAATATGAGCTCTGTGTGTGTGTGTGTGTGTGTGTGTGTGTGTGTGTGTGTGCGACGGATGGAGCATTCATCTAACACTTTGAGGCAGACGTGGAGCGTACATTTGTTGAGAGTGCACAGCGTTCGGTTTTTCTCCTTCCTGATACAATCAGAACAGTAACCATACAAGTCTACTAGCGCTGTGCTGTGTAACAGAACACAGGATGACATTTAGTTTTATGAAAAGTACAGGGATTAGTGAAGTGAAGGTCATCGAAGAGCTTTTAGTACTGTGATGATTTCATTCACTGTCACAAATGCTATTTTTCTCTGGGCCAGATGTGGTAATCTGTTTGCACCTGTTTTGAGGCATAATTAGACTGTTTTCTCTGAGGGGAAAAAAAACCTCGCTGTGTAATAAACTGATGTATGAGTCTAAACATTTAAGTATCGTGCACACTGCAACACACAATTTGCATTTTAGGGGGCATCACACAGTAAATGCAGCTGATTATATTAACATACTAAGCTTTGGCACCTGGTTTTGGGTGTGATTTTGAGCATTTGCTCTTCAGTCCCGAGCTTTCTGATGGTGGACCATTTCTAGCACTTCACTGTGGCTTTTATTTTGCAATTTGCACTTCATTTAGTAAGCGTGTCCCAGGCACAGCTTGCCTGATTAGCTACAGCCTTAGTAAACTGAAAGTTAATTTCCGATGCACCCCGAGTGCATTTTGTGGCCACATCAATTTGTGTTTTGTGCTGCACCCCCTCATATATGTACATTTGGCTCTCAGTCTGTCTGTTTTTCTATCTCTTTCCTGTTTAGAGTATTTAAGCAAGGAGCTCTTGTTGTTTTCCTCTCACAGATGAGCTTGGATTATTTGCTTCCTAAATAAATTCATCTATTGGGATACATAATTGTTGTAATGGCATTTTTGCAGTTAGATAAAAGTTTGTGTGTGTGTATGTGTGTGTGTGAGAGAGAGAGAGAGAGAGAAGAGAGAGAGAAAAAAAGAAAGATGATTTGGTGATATAGTAGCATGCTCTTTCCTGGAAGTTCACCTTGAGGCATGAGACAGTGACTAACACAGCTGTATTTCATACACAGACGAAATATTGCGCTACAGTGACTATGCCACTTTCCAACATAAAAACACCTCTGACTATAATTCTGATAAGCACACACTCCTCTCCACAGCTCTTGTCAATAATTATTGTTTGTCTATTTGGGTCTAAAGGTATAGTCATTGATTTTAGAGGAAATGAGCTGTTTTGAAACTCAAATAGAAATAAATACAGCCCAGCCCTATGCTGTTCCCTCCACTGTTTAGGCTAAAACACCTGAATGCTCGTGTAATGTTTGACCTGACATGCAGCATGATTGACAGGCAAATAATAGAATCACATCCTTGCCCTAATTGGTTGGATGTTGATGGTCCATGTCATTTGTTTTTTCTCCCATTTAAATTTGAAACGATATGAAACATTTTATATGGCCATAAGTTTGTGGACACCTGACTATCATGCCCATATGTGCTTGTTGAACATCCCATTCCAGATTTAGTCCCCTTTGCTCTTATAATAATTCCGGGAAGGTTTTCCACTAGATTTTGGAGCATGGCTGCTGTGGGGATTTGTGCTCATTCAGACACAAGATATTAGTGAGGTCAGACACCGATGTTGGGTGAGGAGGCCTGGGGTGTAGTTCGGCGTTCCAGTTCATCCCAAAGGTGTTCAGTGGGGTTGAGGTCAGGGCTCTGTGCAGGACACTCGAGTTCTTCCACTCCAACTTTAGCAGACCATGTCTTCATGGAGCTCGCTTTGTGCACAGGGGCATTGTCATGCCGGAACAGGTTTGGGCCTCTTAGTTCCAGTGAAGCAAAATTGTAATGCTACAACATATTAAGACATCCTAAACAATTGTGTGCTTCAAACTTTATGTCAGCAGTTGGGGGAAGAACCACATATGGGTGTGATGGTCAGGTGTCCATAAACTGTTGGCCATATAGTGTATGTAGTGCTTTATGAATTGCAGCAATATTTTAAATTATATCACAACGCTTGAGAATTCTCAATTCTGATTGGTCAGATTGGATGGAGCTGATCACTTTTCTTTAACAGCAGTGGGAAACCTGCAGATATTTCAGTGTACGCTGCAAATAATGTGCGCTATAATGAGCTGCAGGTCCTCTGCACTTTTTTTAACATTCTGCAAACAATTAAATAAATGATGCACCAAACCTACACCAACACACAAATCACAAGTGGCTGTTAAATGAGTCAATTTCTCTGGAGATGGCTATTTTAAAGGGTGAATGAACCAAGAGATTGAATGTGACTCCTAATTAACTGCTTCCTCATGAAACCCAGCCATCCCTCAGTCATGACCCACTTGCACTTTTTTTTTTAGTTTATTCTTATTATTTATATTACAAGATTCATCCATTCTGCAGTGGCTCCTCCATCCGTTATCATGCTCATCCACTTCCTGTAAGTGTACATTAAAATGTTCCTATGGGATTTATTTTTTACCTCCTTCATAATGTACCAATGTGGTAATTCATGATTTTGCTTTTATTTTAGCTGGGCTGATGTATTGGAAATGAACTCTGACTTTTTATTAGAGCAGGAAGCCTGAGTAGTGTGGCAAATGTACCACTGCAGTAGATATAGGTCTTATCTCTGGGACACACAGTTAGAATGGAGCAACGGTATCACTGCTAATAGTACTGAGATTAATAGAGTGTGCTAAAAGTGTTTCCAGCCTTCCTTGTTTCCTTGTCTTACTTATAGTATATTAGTTATAATCTTTTCGTACCATAGCACTGTTGAATTCCAAATTCTGATTGGTCAGAAGGTGTTGATTAATTTTCTGCAACAGTAGCCCTGACAGTTTTTTTAGGCTGCAAGGCAAATCACAGTTTTATGTTATCATTTCTGTAGGAAATTACTACAGACTTTTATCACAGACGTTCAACATGAATTTTAAAAATGTGTGTAATTGTTGATATGGTGAAGGTTTCTGTGAGGAGATGTTTACTTGCATGTGTTTTTTATTATTAATTTCAAGAGACAGAATGACTATTTACAGTGTGTCCTTCCTTACTTAATCCTGTCTTATTACTCCACATGAACACACAGTTCCCAATGCCACAAAGTATACGTTACACTAATATGCAAAAGAAATTAAAGTAGTAAATATCGCTCCATGCCAGATGGAACATTCCAGATGGACAATAAACAGTGGCAGCATTTCCCTTAGACTGTAGCTAACTACTCCTGAGCTTTTCCATCTGTTTGTATTCATTTCACATATCTGCTGAAAACCTGAAACGTGACGTCTTACTCGAAATGTGTGAGCAAACATCAATCACAAATCAGAGAGAGGGAAAATTGTGAAAAGGTTCCGTGAAGACTGACATAAAGGCGAGAACGCAGAAACTGGTCTCAGCAATGAAAAAAAATGCTCCTCATGTCTTGCAGGCTTTCTCTTACGGTGTCTCTGATGGAACTGGAATTTATCTGCAGTATTATATTTCTTAGACATTCCCCACAACCTGGCCCCAAATCTCCCCAAGCCCTTCTTTTTAAAGCAATAAAATTCCATCTCGTCTCTCAGAGCCTTTTCCTATTTAGAAAAATCGATTGTGCATACTAAAGGTCTGGCTTTCTTTTTATCCTTCAGTTGTATTCTTTATATAGAATCTGCTCAACATTAATTATTCATTTGTGGATGAGTGAAAGTTACACAGGCTTTTGAAGGGGCAGTTTGTAATATTTAGAGCTCTGCCACCTGCAATGAATTTCAATTGCACTGAAAATATTGGCAGGCCTTCTCATTTCCTGAACCCTCTGTTGAAACTAAAAGAAGGTGCATGTTAATGAAAGATGGATTGAAATGGATGGAATGAGAATGGATTCCGGATGGGGGTGGAGCTTCTTTCTGGGCCATAAAAATTCAGTCAGAAGTCTAAAATTAAGAAACTAGCTAGATGTAGATTTTTATTCACTGGATTATTTTGAATTTTTTTTAAATGATGATGGTCTGGAGTGTGCAGTACCAGTATTGTGGACATGCTCTATCAACCTAATCATAAAAACTCTGCCTGGATCTCCATTTGCACTTTTGCTTGACATTCTGCATAACCACAATATTGGATGTGTGAAAAGTATGAAAAACAAAATGGCAGAGTTCTGTAATGAAAAAAAAAAAGACTATTTTTTGAGTCTCCATTAAAAATGAGGTGTGAAAAGAAAGCAGTTGAGTAAAATCCACAATGTATAAGCAGAAGCATTAGCCTTGTTCTCCCACACACCTCGGTCTCTCTGTGTCTACTTACCTCCATAATACACCGCCCTATACACTGAGCTATATTTAATTAATGTGTTAGAGTGGAAAGACTTTCTCACTGTGTCATGTTCTGCCAATTTGGGTTTCTGGAAATGGAATCAGAATAATATGGAGAGACATAAAGCTTTGTGGGAGTAAGATACTGAAGCAGTAATGCTGTAGGTGGTATTAGTCAGCAGATTTTGTGTTCGGAATAAAGAGCCTACACACAAATATCAACTCCAACATGGTTACAGTGCAACGTGGTGCTTTTAAGATGTGTCATCAGGACAGGGCTTCCCCAGCATTCAGACTGGAAAATCTCCTCACTCTGAAGACTAAAGTGTCAACACTGTAAGAGACTGTTTAAAGGTAATCATGTCCAGGGTCGTTTTACACCAGGAGTGGAAAAGTTCAGAGAGTGCCACATTTAATAAACTCAAAACTGCTCAATCCCATAAAGACAAAAAGGTATTATTTACAGTGGTTTCCTATTTACAAAAGTAAACAGACATGAGGGAATAATAAAAAGGAAATATGCTATTAAACAAATGGTACTCAAATAAATATTCATATATATATATGTGTGTGTGTGTGTGTGTGTGTGTATGTATATATATATATATATATATATATATATATATATATATATATATATATATATATATATATTCCTGACACAGCTGAGGTACTAAAACAAGGGTGCCTAAAAGGTTCTCAATACATCCTCATCCTTTAGCACTACCCCTGCAAATGACAAACCCTGGTCTCCCAGAATTCCCACCTCTGGTGGACTAGTCCACCTTAACTAAAATGATGGGGGGAGTTTTCACTGAATAAACAGAAAAAAACAATAGATAAACAAAATGCATTGTTTAACAGCAACAAACTATTCCTCCATTAAACAAAAACAAACGTATATCATGATGGTAGAAATCAAGCAACTTAAATGCATAATTATGCAATTTAAGCAAAATGGAATATACCACTGTGATTGCAAAACACTACTGTCCCTTTAAAATACCTGCACAACACCAGCATGCTGTCTAATGGCTCCCAGGACACAGCAACAGGTGAGACGTCTAATATCTTGTGATAATTATACTGTTTAAAATACAGACTGTTTGTCAAGTTAACACCCCGTTAGCTATTATTTCATGTAATACTCATACACAAGAGCTTGTATACTTCACTCACTATTTAAAACACAATCCCCTCAGCACGTGTCACTTTTCCCAGCATGATGTGTACTGTTTCTGCTTTTTGTTTTGCTGTCTGTCCTGTCCTGTCCTGTCCTGGTATGGGTTAATTTCCTACTTGTGTCCAGGTGTTTTGTCTTGATTAGTTTTTTATTTATACCCTCCTGTGTGTTTGTCTCATTGCAAAGTCTTATCATGCATTTGTTATTTTAAGGCCAAGCCTTGTTTCCATGTTACCACGTTTCCTGTTTTTGACTCTCGCTTATTCTACGGTTTATGTTCATGTTTTGATTTGATCTGTGATGACTACAAGTATTGGATTCACCCTCTGAGTATACACACTTACATCCTGCCTTTAAGTACCACAAGTTAAAAATACAAAGCAACTACAAAACTGTAGCAGTGGAAAAATAATTACCGGTAATCAGTATTATATATTACATTAATAATAAACTTTTTCTAATTTTTTTGAGACCTTGCCAGTGTCTCAGTTTGATGATATTTTGCACTACCCGAGGAAAGAGTTCTCTGCAGCCTATTTGCAGTTGTATAATCCTGTTTACATGTTCTGTTATAGAAAGGATATTCTGCATAGTTTTAAGCTGTAATTTATGGCTAAGTTGAAACTGTGCTACTTGGTGCAACTGTTAATTTGATACTAGTTCATAAACTCAAACATAAAGGTGTGTGGTATGTGTGTGTCCATGTCTATTTAAATTTCTTGGTTGTCCCCAGGAACAAGTGTATAATCTTTAGCTATAGTTAAATATTAAAGGCTTCCTGGTTCTGATACCATGCATTTTGACCCATTAACAGAACCCCACACTGGTCCACACTGTCCCACCCTTGCCCCATCACCATCTCCAGCCTGGTGTCTCTGAAAACGAGTCGGCTCATTGACTCTAAAGGGCATGTATAAAGGACACGAAAGCATTCCCAGGCTAATCTGCTTAACTTTAAAGCTAATATTATAATAGACAAGAAGCATGAAGGCTTCTAAGAAAAGATTTATGAAGTGTGAATGAGCTTTCAGAATCCCCCGTTTGCACTTTCTCTGTTTGTTTTGGATGATCAGCACGTTAGACGTGAGGAGGAAAAGCGGGGAAAACATTGGGGGGAAAGTGCCCTTGTCTTCCCACAGCATATTGTGCCTTGTTTAAATTCACACTGCATTCACACAGTTTTCTGAAAGTTTTGAAATGAAACTTCTTGGGAAGTTGTGTTGACTAGGTGTGTGTGTGGGAACATACTTATAAATTGCGTCTCACCCTGGAAAAAGTCTGAGCTTATTGCAAACTATTTATTTATTTTTTTATTTATTTAAGTATTTTTTTGTAAATCTTCATCAACCTCTTTATTTCCTTTGGGGCCTTTTGATATAACCTGCTTGTGGAACAGAGCCTTAGTTAGCGCTTGCTCACGTGTTCAGCTCTTTCTACAAACCCGCTTCCTTTATTTCTGTGCTTAATGAGCTTTCGGCACTAACCTGGTTTGCTTTTCGCTGTGTTCAAATTTCAGAAGTGCATCTGCTCTGGCACTGACTTTCTACACTTTCAGAATGGCATAGAGGCCATCTCAGCACTCCAGCCTACTGGCTGAGCTAGTGAGGAAGTGAGTGTGATTGGTCAGGGTGGATAGAGGCTGAAGGTTTGACAAGAAGAGTTAAAAACATGAAGACCTTTGTCACATCATGGGACCTCAGAGAGAAAATGAGGGAGAGTGAAATCCTTTTCCCTTTGCCATATCCTCCACTCATTTGCATCCTTTTGTCCATTTCAGTCAGTTTTTCTCACCTCTTCTCCATCTGTCTCTCTATGTGCCCTTCCATCTATCATTATCTTCTCACATCTGCTTTCACCCTACCACATTTTTACTCATTTACTTCCTTTCACCTTCTGTCTCTTTCAAACTGTTACACATCCAGTGTGTTTTTCTTCTTCTTCTTTTTCTCCATCTCTCTCTCTCTCTGTCACACACACATAATATGAAAGTAACACAAATATGGTGGCTGTGCTCTCCTCACACATCATTCACATTAAACTAGCTTAGTGTGCAGCAGTGCAAGCTGGTAGCTAATAAACCCCCTGGAGATCTTCTGCTTAAGTTACATACACCATATACATCTCATTCTCTGACGTTCTCATACAGCAGACCAACTCCAATCTAACGCAGTAAGCCTAGGAATTCTAGGGCTATTCTTCTGGATTTCATACAAATTAAAATTCTAAGAAAAGCTACGACTGCTGAACTCGCCTTAGTCCTATACTTAGTTAACTGCTTTGTACAAATTCTTACCTGGATTAGACAGGTGTGTAACTTTTATATACATCTACAGCGTATAGAAGCATTAAGGGGGGCAATAAATAAGATACTTAAGGAATAAAATGCAACAGAGCATCATGTTGTAGGAAAATAATTTAAGAACAGGTTTAACACTGCGCTCGATCATGTTGGTTATTTTCAATACTCTTATAGGTGCATAAACTGGTTAATGTAGAAAATAAATCGAGCCTGCACACATGTAGCTCTGTTCAGTTGTTTACTTTAACAGAAATGATCACCCAAACGTTTCAGCTTTAAGCCTTCATCCGTGTGTAATTTTTTATTTTTTATTTTTTTTGTAAAACAAGGTTTTAGAACACCATGTGACAGCAAACAACATTTAGGTTTAAAAAAAAAACCCCTACTCTTCATGCCATTAATCATGCATGTCATGCTCCAATCTTAGTCACATTGAGTTCCACATTACCTGTGTTAAAAATACAATGGCCAGGGCTCCCGAGTAGCGCAAAGGAAAAGCGTTCACCCTATCGGCAGAAAATAATGAGTTCAAATCCAAAAATGCCACTGCCATCCTTGGCCGGGAGCCCAAAAAAGCAAAATTGTTGTCAGGGAGGCAGGGGTGGCATACTCCCTCTCCCCTATCAATCACAGTGATGCTAGCCAATCACGGTTGTCTCTAAGCACATGCATGTGGAGTTGGTGAGGTTGTATGAGCAGCAGTCCAAAAAGATGCAGTTGGCTGGCTTCATGTGTCTTGGAGGAAGCACGTGATAGCCTTCATCTTTCCTGGTTGGTAGCTGTCATGTGATATGTGATAGTGGAGACCTAACTGAAGGGTGGGAATTGGCTAAATTTGGGAGAAAATCGGGGAAAAATATATAAATAAATAAAATGATAATAATACAATGGACACACACCAATGGTTAAGCCATGTAATCAGAAATAGGATAATTGCTTAAATGTTTGTAGAATCATGATCCAAAAAATTAATAATATAAACCCTGTATTGTAACATTAGTTAACTGATGTAAGTGAATATCCTTCCCCAAAGATTCAGTTACAAAAATACCGTCAAGTCAAAATCCTCAATTAAATTTAGAGGAGAAATTTCAGGATTCTTTCACCAGCCTTTATTTTTACTCTGTATGGTGTGTATACTTGGTAAAAACGACACATAGGCAGGAAAAAAAAAAAAACCTAATCCCATCTGAATAATGCTTAAGAAGACTGAAGCAGGATGATCTAGGATATACGATCACACTAAAGAAATAAAAGCAGCCGCTCCACATAGAAGCATTTGGTTGTTTTCAGCTTAAGCTTTTAAAGAAACCTTTTAAAGTGGCTGTTTAAAGAATTACCACAAAACCCTTGTGTGTCATTTCATCTGCGGTGGCAGTTAACTGGGAAATGGGAAGATTTGGCTCTGACATTATTTGGCTCTGACATTTGAGCAAGTGTGCCCCGCCCCTTCCACCATATCTCATTACTAATCTTTGGCCATGATTTATTTTTTTTTTGAGTTCATTCATGTGAAATAAAATCTATCAATGGGTAGTCAAGCCTGCCATGGTTAAACCTGGAGTGTACGTATATATAGGTTTTAACGGTAACTTTGGGAAAGCTGCGACTCATCTGTTTTTGTTAAGATGTAGGCACATCTTAACTATAAGCATCTTAATTGCTGTATGTAATGTCAACTTTTCTACTCTTCTGTACTTTTTTTAATCTTAACTAAAACAGATAAGTGGCAGCTTTTTTCCTGCTCAAGTGCCTGATGGTTACGGCAAAACCCCTGATATATATGCACACCATTTTCTAGCTCATTCAAGTCCTTTGTGAAAGGACTATACTGAAAATGTACTAACCCTCGAATCCTTGAACCCTCACAGCCATCAGGACTGCGCAGTATTCCTCTTTGACATCGACAGGTTTGCTACTGTTCCACTGCATTAAGCTTTTATAAAGGGTACTTTCTAGAACATGGTGTTTCTTTCAGTATTGTTTGACCTTTACTGTGTCAGCATGTTTCTTCACTAAGAATGAAGACTAAAGTGTTAAGACATTTGTCCCTGGTGTACCAAAAAACTTCCTTTTTAGGATTGCTGTCTCAGGCTTTCCAGGTCAGGCGCATTTCCTCAGGTTCTTTTGTGTCAGATGGATGACGTGTTAAACGAAGCATGGAGGATGCATAAGGTTTGCCAATTGTGCACTAACACCAGTCACCACATGCACACGTGCACACACACTTATATACACTGAAAAGCTTTGAACTGTGGCTGTTTGAAGCTTGTTGTGTGATGGAATACCTGCTCTCTGATGCAGAGAGAGATAGACATAGAGAGGGAGAGGAGAAAAAACTGATTGAGTGAGAGCATTTCCAATTAAAATGATCTCACAGCTTGGAAAATTAGCCCTCGTATGTGCATATAAATATGTGTTTGTGAGCCAACCACCTTGTATATCATTCATCAGAAGTAGCTCTTGTTTTCTGTTCCTTCTCACTGTTTGCTTTGGTCTGAAATCCTACAGGAATTGACAAAGGAGGTCAAGGAACGAAAATAGAACCGGGCTGAATTTATTAAAAACGTATCATTCTACAAATACTGCACATCCTAGAATGCATCAGCAACAACAAAAACAATCTGTATAACCCTAATATGCATGTTAAAACCATGAAGATATTAAAGGTAGAAGGAGGATGAGGATATCTCAGTAATATTAACGGTTAAAATTATTATTATTAATATTAATGGCTGCTATCAGTGACTCGGATGCGTGTGAAAGAAACTGAATACTTTATCAGTTTGTGGTCTATTCAGTTTTTCAGGCCATGCAAATAAATAACTCATTTTCTCGATAGAATGCGAGGCTACATGTTGATAAGACAAGACTCCATTATTTCACTCACTTATTCTCTCAATGAGCATCAGACTGCATAGACTGGGAAGAGTTACTTCTTGCTTTAGCATGATGTTCCACATTGTTGCCCATAGAGGTGTTCTCAGAAATGTTCAGAAATGCTAAATATAATATTTCAAAATTCACCTCACATTCTGCCAGCTGTCAATAAAATGTCTTGTGCTGAAAGCGCACAATAGTGTTGGTTGTATTTTGGTTTTGTCATTTGGTTTTCGTTAGTTTTAGCTGCTACTTAAGAGAGTGATGCAACAGTGCTTTAGTACTTTAGTCTGTCCAGCTCCCTCACTTCCTCATCTGTATACACGGCTCAAACAGATCAGGTTCCAAAGCTTCAACAATCACGCTAATACCGCCATCAGCATCATCTCGTAGATCGAGTCTCTGCTGTAACTCATTGCAGCTGTGCTATATAACTGCATTGCATTCTGGTACTTTGAGTCCAACATTTGCAACAACCTCTCAACTACTTCTTCAATGGTTTTTTTTTTAACATGAATATGACATTGGAAAAAGGTGAGGGGGGAAAAAAGAAGCTGGTGCTCTTTTCTTTGTACAAGCAAAACCTGATTTTTTTTTTTTCCTCCTATTAACAGTGCTAGTAATGTCTGAGCGATGCACGCTAACTTCTCATGGGAATAATGAAAATACTGCCCCAACCAAACAAATTAGCACCCCAGCACATCACAAATATTTCAGTTTAAACAAGCTTAATGTTTTTCAGAGTGGCGTTTTCTTTTTAATTACTCTAATACCCACACAATTGAGAGGTTTTTTTTTTTTTTAAATGTTGTTTGTGTTGTTAAACGGCAGCAGCAGCAGCTAATTAGGTTTAGATTTGGTTTTAGTCACATAAGAGGTTACTTCTAAGGTTGTAGGTGTAGAAGCTGCTTTTAGTGCTGTGCTTCAACAAAAAAAAAACAACTCTCAGTTTTTCTTACATCTATCTGTATGGAGCTACTAAGGGTTTTTTTTTTTAATATGGCCTCTGGTCTCTCCATCACCTGTTACCTTCCTTCATTAGCTTTGAGCTGATGAAGCGGTATAATGGCACACATGAGATAAAGGAAATGAGAGAGAGAGAGAGAGAGAGAGAGAGGTTCATGCTGAGAATGATCTGTCTCTCATGTCGGACTTAATTAAGCCAGTGAAGTGGCAGCAGTTCATTCTTTGTTGTGCTTCATGCTTATCGTTGCATCATGGTTATCAGAGGAGTTCACAGTTTAAAATTCATCCTGTCGCTTTACTTCTTCACCTAAGTATAAAGGTCATCTCTTTTACTTCTCTGAAAGAATGACATGGCTGCTCCTCTGTCACAGAGCATGAGTCTGGCAGCAGTGTTTCTCGCTCTTCTCTCTCTCAGTCTTTCTCTTTGAGCTTCTCAGTTCACGAGTCAGTTCACATTTCACAGTTCTGCACAGCCATAAATATTCCACCTCGCATGATAAGTGTCCTCTGATGTCACATTGCCTCTCCATATTCTTGTTTATGACATGCGGCTTTACGATTAACATAGCAACGGAGGATTAGCGATAACCGTCCCTCTTCTACCAGCGTAATTGCAAGTGTGTTGGACAAGCCACCAAACACAAAGCTGTTGAACATCCTTTCGCAGTATCTGCTTCTCCAAAACCTTCCCGACTTTTAATTACTCAGAGTTGTGGTACTCTAATCAAAGGCATGAAAATTTCACAGCAAACTTCTTCCTTCATGAACTGTAAGCCAGTTATATGCTTAGATTCCTCTGAGCTATATTTACCGTCTCACATGCTCAGTTTCTTTTTCTGTCTGTCTTTCTTATTCCTCCCTCCTTCCTCCACCACCTTCTTATAGCAGCAAAAAAAATCTGTCATAAAATTAAAACCACCTGCCTAATATTGTGTAGGTCCCCCTTGTGCCACTAAAGCAGCTCTGACCTGATGAGACCTCTGAAGGTGTGCTGTGGGATCTGGCACCAAGACGTTAGCAGCAGATCTTTTAAGTCCTGTAAGTTGCGAGGTGGGGCCTCCATGGATCTGACTTGTTTGTCCAGCACATCGCACAGATGCTCGATCGGATTGAGATCTGGGAAATTTGGAGGCCAAGTCAACACCTTGAACTCTGTCATGTTCCTCAAACCATTTCTGAACAATTTTGCAGTGGGGCAGGGTGCATTATCCTGCTGAAAGAGGTCACTGGGAATACCATTGCCATGAAGGGGTGTACTTGGTCTGCAACAGTGTTTAGGTAGGTGGTAAGTGTCAAAGTAACATCCACATGACTGCCAGGACCCAAGGTTTCCCAGCAGAACATTGCCCAGGGTATCACACTGCTACCAGTGGCTTTCCTTCTTCCCATAGTGCATCCTGGTGCCATCTCATCCCCTGGGAAAGCGACACACGCACCCAACTGTCCACATGATGTAAAAGAAAACGTGATTCATCAGACCAGGCCACCTTCTTCTGTTGCTCCATGGTCCAGTTCTGATGCTCACGTGCCCATTGTAGGTGCTTTTGGCGGTGGACAGGGGTCAGCATGGGCACTGTAACTGGTCTGTGGCTACGCAGCCCCATACGCAGCAAGCTTCAATGCACTGTGTCTTCTGACACCTTTCTATCATAGCCAGCATGAACTTTTTCAGCAATTTGTGCTACAGTACAAATACAGCTCTTCTATGGGTTCAGAGCAGACGTGCTAGCCTTCACTCCCCGTGTGCATCAGTGAGCCTTGGATGCCCATGGCCCTGTTGCCGGTTCACCGGTTGTCTTTCTTTAGACCACTTTTGGTAGGTACTAACCACTGCATACTGGGAACACCCCACAAGACCTGCTGTTTTGGAGATGCTCTGATCCAGTCATCTAGCCAACACAATTTGGCCCTTGTCAAAGTCGCTCAGATCCTTACCCTTGCCCATTTTTCCTGCTTCCAACACATCAACTTTGAGAACTGACTCTTCACTTGCTGCCTAATATCTAATATATTATTGATTATCTCATTCTTCTTCACAGCAGTGCTAATTCGAGAAGGATTTCATCTCACTCATGTATAGAACATTATTTTGTTTCTCTCCAGCATTAAGCATCTCTGCATTTTCAGTATCATGTACTGTTGAATATTCAACTTTATACCACAGCTCTGTTGAACTCCACATTCTGATTGGTCAGAAGGTGTTAATCTTCCAAAACAACACCCCTGATAGCAGTTCCAGCTGCAAGGCAAATCACAAGTTTATATTATATTGTTAGAAGTTTATGTTTAGTATATTATATTTATATTAATGCACTAATGTTAATGCATTATTGTTTTTATTGTAACAGCTCATTCACAGGGACGTCTATGGCAGATGTTCAACGTAACCTAAGTCTCACAATATACTAATTAAAAAGCATGTTCCTATTTAACAAGGTAAAACACATAACCATGGATATTGTGTAGATTTCTGCAAGGGGATGTTCGTTTAACATTTATGGAAGGAGTCTCCAATGTCAATGCATAGTAACAGTATGTTTTCTGACATGAAAAAGTCTTCAGGTGACTTAACAGCATTTTTAAAATTAATTTAAAAAGAAAATTTATTTCTATGAAATATGAGTGCAGATTCATGAGACAGAAGACAGGGATATAGGTTGACACCAAGGTGATGTCTGAGATCTGACACATAAGATGGCAGACACATGAGACAGAGTTAAAAAAAGAGAGAGAGAGAGAGAGAGAGAGAGAGAACAAACTGTGATAAGTAACTCCCTGGGGGTTAGTATAACCTTTATCACTAGCAGAGAGAGTGCGAGAGGAAGGTGACAGAGTTGAACAGGACACACAGTCAGAGCAGAAAGGATAACACAATTAGACTGACATCAAAACTAATAGTAGACTACTAAAAGATAAAGCTAAAGAAAAAATTCTCCCACTTAAAGAGAGAAAAAAGAGTGGCTGGTGAGGGAATGAGTGTTTATAGTGATAACAGGAGCAAACATGTTTCATGGGCATTGGATATGGATTTTAGAAATGGATAAAAGGTACAATGTGTGGCAAATTGCTGTAGTATGAGAGGAATAAAACATTGGGAAGCGGTTGGTATTGGAAAATAAACATCAAGGTGACAACAGTAACTCCACTTTATTTGTTTCAAGCCACATCACACCACCCTGTCATTGATTATTTTTCTATAACAGCATGGCCCTAAGTGTTTTATTCTTCCCATGTGTCACCTGTCACACAGCCTGAGAATCAGTTCCTCGATGTGCTGACTGGATACTGTAATACTGTACTTCCTCTGAGCTGAGGAAAGATCGTAGAAACCATAACAAGCTTTTCATCTGCAAATATGTACATGTAATACTGTTTGTATATTGACCTTATAGTATGTGTGCATTGTGTGCTATTGGTTTGGTTTATTTCCTAGACAGTGTTGCACTAAATTGCCTCTGCATATCCATTAGTGCATTTAGGCATTTGTCAGCTATGCAAATAACACTTATGTATGCAACAGATGGCTCTTATTCTGTTTTGCCAGCTCAGTTGCTGATCCCCCCCCTTCTCTTTAATCTACAGCATTACAGTACAGAGCAGTCTCTCTCTCTCTCTCTCTCTCTCTCTCTCACCCTCTCACCTCAGTGGAATGTGCACAGGTGTTTTTTTTTTCCCTTTGTAAGCAGGTTTTGGCAGTGCTCCAGTACACCAGCAGAGGAACATTGAGAAAAGACATGGCTCAGCAGTTGCATGTGTTTCAGTGTCGCTGGCAAAGACGAATGTCGTCTTCACTCAGACAAGATATTTATTATTGATCTCAAAATACAGTCACAACACAGTTGAGTAAAGAAAAGTATCCAGATGGTGAATATTTTTTCATTCTGAATAATATGCTTCTTTTTTTAATTTCATTGCACTTCATGCATGATGGGATTGTTTTTTATTTCAATCATCTCAGTTAACCCCAGAAAGTTGCCAGTGTTTGGATGATAAAGTATAGCACTCAGTCTTTCACCAGATCCTTGGTTATGTTCTGATAAGTACTGCAAAACGATATTCCCTACTGTCGTGCCCTCCTCCTGGCTTGTTCATTGTGTGAGCTCAGCAATTCTCTTTTTTTTCCCAGATAATCATCTTGTTTTTTGGCCATGTTGTTGCATTCTTAATGTGATTATAGGCTAATTACTGAAATTACAGTCATTGACCTAAATGCCTCCAGTTACTATTAATGCCAAATTTCACTAGATTTGACTGTTTTTTACTGTTTTTGTTTTGTTTTAGCCATTTAGTTATCAGCAGAATACAATTTGGAGCTCCTTTCATTGAGAACACATGCCATGTACAATTTTGTTTCTTTTTTGGTCCAGATTTGCTGGTTAATTGGCAGGGGCACAAAGTTTCAACTGCATCAAAGATTCAACAGAACCTAAAAGTTCTTTGAGATGATAAATAAAAAAGTTGGAGGAAAAAGTTGATGTTTAGCAAAGAGAGGGAGCTCCTAACAAGTCTGCTTCCGGTCATCATTCTTGTTAGGAGCTCTCTTTCTTTGCTAAACATCAACTTTTTCCTCCAACTTTTTATTTATCATCTCAAAGAACTTTTAAGTTCTGTATTCTTTTTTTCCTGGTTGTACTAATACTTTCTGAACTTGACTGATGTATCTGTTATTATGAGCTCAGGATTTGGTTGGCCATTTCAGCTCTACTGTGTTACTGCCTCACAGCAGGGTTTGATCCTGAGCTCGGGTTATGGTCTGTATAGAGTTTCCTATGTTCTCCTTGTGTTCACTCTGGTTTCCTCCCTGTCTGAAAGCATGCATGTAGGTGGCTTGGCAATGCTAAATTGCCCCTAGATGTAAATGAATGTGAATAGTGCTCTGCGATTGACTGGCCTCCCATCCGGGGTGAATTTTCCCGTCTTGCTTCCAGTGTTACTGGTAATGGTTAACCACATATTTCCTAACTCATATGAATATTAAAATTCAGCAGAAGGCTGAATCTCTACTAGCTACACAAGAAATGTACTTCTAGCTAGTGGCTGTGAGATAGTGATATAACATATTTAACCTCCATTATCCCTATTATTATATAGATGTTGTAAAGGTGTGCCGAAATAATACTGATCTGATTTCCATGAAATAACATTTACCATGCTAAAAGATGTAGAAGTGCTTTGTTTTTCTACATTCAGATCATGAGTGAGAGAACAGTTCATGGCAGTGTTGAAAGCACAGGCAGAGCCAGAAAAAAAAAAAAAAGCTGCTGTGATGGAGAGAGCCCAGGAAGTACTTTCAGCTGCACAAGAGCCATCAGCTAAAGTGCAGCAGGATTTCTTGAGGAAAATGCACTCTGATTCCTGGAGACAAAAAAAGGCTAAGGGCCAGGAAAACAACCAGTTCAACTGTGTACCTACTTTTTGAATGTAGCCATCTGACAGAACACACTGATACTGGCAAAGCAATAATGAATACTTCCCATGTTTCACTGACACAGCTCAGGCACAAGTGAAGGAAGACTGGTAGCAA
>CM040466.1:5381740-5399465 GCA_022758105.1 Pangasianodon gigas
TTGTTTTTTTTTTTTTTTTTTTTATTTATTTTTTTTTTTTGCTTTAATGAACCATTAACACTTTGCAATGGAGAGTGGAGAAGTGTCCGTGAGATCCTGATCCCAAAGGACTTCCTCCTGCAGTTACTTTTTGTTTTATTTTCCTTTAACGCTAAAAAAACCCATTAAAAAATCCTTCTGCTGTGACCGACACTGTGGGAAAGAGCACTTTCAGATCACTATCCAATTCTGCTTAACTAGTTTAGAGTCAGATCAGCAGCACATGCCAGCTCAGAGAGGGTGAACCAGACTTGTGGAACATGGTGGAGAATCCTTCCAGACGCTGCTGGATACATCGCATCCTCCATCCATCATTAAGCTATAAGGAGCTGTGCACTCTCAGTTTCACAATCAACAGTTTGAGCTGAGCCGCCAGCTCATCCAAACAAGTGCATTTTAAGAATTGGTACATCCTTAAATAGTGTAATATGATACACAGATTTATTATTACGCAGTTTTATTTCACTGATTTATATACTTTCGTTGTTAACAGTGTAGCCTGTGTGGCTGTTAATTGAAGTGCCGTTTGACACATTCTTGGCTACACCAAAAAAAAAACAAAAAAACAATAAAAATAGCATTGTCCTGAAGGTTTTTGCTTTAACTATGGTTTACTTATAAAAGATAGTTGTGCAACCCTTACTTGCCACCCTACTTTATGTTGAGTTAGTTTGTATCAGTGCATCTGTCTAACATAGCCCTCACCTTCAGATCAGTATTGGTTGGTCTTGCTCACAATAAATCAGAAATCCATCCAAATCAGTCTTGAAAAATTGTTTGTGCTTTAATACAGCTAGGCTGCATCTATAGTTCAGGCCAAGGGCAGATGTCTATTCAAAATTCTTACCACTACTCGAAGGAGAAATAATAGCAAATCTAATCTAACCTCAATGACATATTATATGCTACTCATGTCTTATGTATGAGTAGACATAGCTGTGCATTATGTGATTGCTATTTATGTCT
Organism: Pangasianodon gigas; assembly: GCA_022758105.1. Classification (NCBI taxonomy): domain Eukaryota; kingdom Metazoa; phylum Chordata; class Actinopteri; order Siluriformes; family Pangasiidae; genus Pangasianodon; species Pangasianodon gigas. The sequence goes on from CM040466.1 coordinate 5,382,746, forward strand.
TTATTTAACAATACTTATGCTTTTTTTAATTCTATAGCTGACCAATTCAGGTCCTGTGTTTGAAAGTGTTGGCTTAATGTACTGGAAAGAACCAGACTCAGTTGATTCGGCTTTGTGTTTTAGTGGTTAATTAACAGTTGTGAGATTCTGCTGCAGTGTGATAAATGCTGACACAGAGCGGCTAATGAGGATCTTCTCAGGGCTAGACAGTTACAAACTTGCTGAATGAACAACCAAAGCCTGAGTGAGCAACCACGGATTCACTGAATGGTCGATGTAAAAGCATTTACTTACGTCCTGCCATCTGTTAGTTCCACACTCTCAGAAAATGGCACTACACAGGGGTGGACAAATTATAAATGCATTAACTAGCATGAGCAAGTAAAGGCTCCACTGTATTTGCCCAGTTGCATGATTTGGTTGCCCAGAATCCTAACTGACTAGTCAAAAAATGGTAGCTAACTTAATATAATAGAATGTGCCAACCAGTTAGGTAGAAAACAATGGCTTCACATTTATTATCTTCTCCTAGCAACGTCTTTAATGAGAGAACAACAAAGTCAGAAAGTCATTGGCCAGTGTTTCAGCTATGATCTGTGGGGTTCTGTCCTCATATTACATGTAAAAGATATCGGAGTCTGGTTACCATCTTTATGGGTACTGTTACTATAGTAACAGGCACTATAAATGGGTTTATATTGACTACCAAACCCTTAAAATTGTACTAAAATGATATGCTTGCCAGCCATTTTCATTTTAACAGTGGCATGGTTGTTGGTGCCAGACAGGTTGGTTTAAGTATTTCAGAATCTGCTGATCTCCTGGGCTTTTCACACACAACAGTCTTTAGAGTTTACACAGAATGGTGTGAAAAACAAAAAAACATCCAGTGTATATCAGTGGCAGAGGAGAATGGCCAGACAGGTTTAAGCTGACAGGAAGGCTATGGTAACTCAAATAACCATTCTTTACGACTGTGGTAAACAGAAAATCATCTCGGAAAGCAACAACACAGCAAAACTTGAGGTGGATGAACTACAACAGCAATAGAGCACATCAAGTTCCACTTCTGTCAGCCAAGAACAGGCTACAGTGGGCACAGATTCACCGAAACTGGACAGTTGAAGACTGGAAAAAGACCAGGTGACATTTTTCCAAACTTCAACTGTCCAGTTTTGGTGTATCCAACAGCAGGTTGTGATTGGTGCAGTCAAAATCTTTCTTATGTCTCAGTTATTTCAATACATCACGTTAAACAGAACTGACTTTATCTTACAAGCTCAGATCATTTGCTTTGTCAGGAAGCTATTTCTTTGGGATTTTTTTCATGATGGTTGCTCTGAGATTTAAATTACCAAGGAAATGCTTCAGATTAATGGTATCACACATACACTTCACATAAAAACTGACCTATTAATCATCATGGGAGCAGTTTCTACCAATTGTGAAGCTCAAATTGCCACCTTAGATAATTCAGCAGTATGCTTACACAACTCGTTAAGCTGTTAGATGTACACTATAGGCTACGTATTACATTACATCTAAGAGAATTGGTGCCTAATTTCTTTATTTAGTAGTCTCTGTATTCCTCTGGTTTTCATATTTGCTGCAGATTTTGTGGTGTGCTTTCAAAAATGCGCCTTGATTAATTACTTTCTGGGGAAAAAAATGCTGATTTCCAGAATCCTTTAACTCTAAACTTTTAATGACACATTACATCCCTGAGGGCGAGGTCTTTAATCTACAGCATTACAGTACAGAGCAGTCTCTCTCTCTCTCTCTCTGGAGGTGATCTGTAAATGCTTTTGAAAAGGCTTTACAATGCACAAGTTCCCTGTGGTTATTGATTTAGCGATTCATAGAGCTGCTTTCCTTTTATCAGGAAATATATCACCTCTGGGCCTGTGCTCATTAGCATTTCTGTCTCACTCTTTTTCTCTGCCTTGCAAAACTCAAGTCAGATTTATTTAGTGGTGTGGTACATTAATCTCTCCATCCATATTGTGTCCTTTTATTGGAGGAATTATTCATTCACTCATGTTTAGTAACCGTTTCATCCTGATCTGGGTTGCAGTGGATCCAGAGGCTATCCTGGGATGGAATGCCAGGCTCCATGCATGCGCACACACACATTCATTCACACCTATGGGTCAATTCACCTACTGGCATATTTTAGGAAGGTGGGAGGAAACCAGAGACCCCAGAGGAAACCCATAGAAATATGTGGAGAACATGTGAAACTCCACACAGACAGTAACCGGAGCTCAGGATCGAACCAGGAACCCTAGAGCTGGCAACGCTCAGCAAACAATCTCATAATTCCTCTCACCCTCCCTGTTACTCACTTTCCCTGAGCTCTTTTTTTTTCACTCTTTGCATTAATTAGCATAGTCTTTTACTCATAACATTTAGTTAAATCTTTTTTCCATTTTTAATTTATTTTCCTAAGCTCTAGTGAACTGAGTCACATTTCAGAGATTTTATAGAAAATCAAGACAACTAAAACATATTTTTCATAATTATGTTTCAAAGAAACTAAATGACTCAGAACAAGGTTGTTCAACTTTGTCCTATTCTTCCCTCTATCTCATTCTCTCAATCTTTCTCGCTTCTAAGAAAGGTGAATAACATCTCGAATACGCTGGGTTGTCTACCACGCCGAGACCCATAAAAGTGCCACTGTTGTAGTTCTAATAAAACCCTTAGGCTGGATTTGTTAACATGCATATTTATAGGTCACAGAATCCATTCTGTTATAAGTATGTACCAAGTATTATGCGGTACTATTGTTCAGTGTATATTGAATGAGAAAGGAAAAAAGAAAACGGTTTCCCTAGTGGTGTCTGTAAAAAAGAATAAAATATATATGAAAAGGACATCATTCTCTTCTAGGCCTGAGCTACTTTCTATCATAATCAATTGATGGGGAAGACCACTGCGATCAGTGGATTTACAGCAGGAAAGGAGATGGAAAGAGGAAAGTGTGAATAAACACAGGAGGGATGAGATGATTTTCAATTCACCAGTGAAGATAGAAGACAGAAAAAAGAAGGATAAGGAGGGGTGGAAAGGTTTAAAGAAAAAGAAAATAAGAAACCAGAGGCATAGCTTGGGGGGAATTTTGAGTTTGAACAACTCTGAAATAGACAGTTCCAAATGCTTAGTGGTTAACATAACACGTACAATGTAACTGGTATTATATATGGGGCAAATCATATTGGGTTTTTTTTTGTTTTGTTTTGTTTTTCCAGTAATTGTGCTATAATTATTTTCATAAAAAGTCAGCAAAGTGATCCTTACTATTCCTATTATTCCTACTATTTAAAAAAGATATTATTTTTACCCATATCATGCTATTTTAATAATTTTTAGTGGATCTGTAATAGTTATTTTCTATGACTATTTGCATTAGTAATATGATTATCAATATGATTAATAATTGATTGACTGTATGCTACCACTGCAGCCTCTGCTATTGCCTGGCATTTAATCAAAATGCAACTGTACAGATCATACAGTGATTTTACACACACACACAGCTACACAAGGCCAGTTTTTTCCATAGTTTCCTTCTTTACTTGTTGTGCATATGCTTGGGAAGACTTACATTTACCCATTTAAAGCTGTTGTAAACTATGTTTGCAGTTTTGGTAACTTCCACCAAATTTAGATAGAGTTCTTCCTTTCTGTTCCACGCCTGCCGTCTAAAACTCTCTCTAAAGGCAGCTCCAAAGACAACTAAGTGCATACTGCAATGGTGTCATTATATAAAATTATATGGGTGCAGGTTCCTTTGGTCCTCACAAGCAGTCACTCCGCTGATTCCAGATCAATAAACATAGCAATCGCTACACTGATTGAATTCATAGTGTTAGCTTGGCAGGCTAAAAAGTCTCTCCTTACAGCCACTTTGTAAGCTACATCCAACCAAGGGGGGGGGAAAAGAGCCTAGTTAAAAAGAATCGATTTACAGCAGTTTAATCTTGGGATGAACTTCAGATTAGATAAATTCTGTGAATGAAAAGACATGACCACTCTTTATTTCTGTATACGAGCCAAATAAATGAGCTCTCAGCTTCAGAGCGTAGAGCAACTCTTCATTAAATTACAACAAAATAGAACTTTCTAACCCATCGCTGCACAGAGCCTCATGTTCTCTCTCAGTGCCTGGAATCTCATTTCTCTCCTTGTGCTCTCATCACACACTACATAACGGTGAGCGAGCTCAAATTGAACTTCATCTTTAAATCACTCTGATCTATTACTATGCGCTTGCACACCTTATAAAACTATTAGCCCCGTATCCCTCAGTATCTGCCCTCGCTTCTGGCGCTTTGAGCTTTCTAGTTCTGGATCCTTTTTGGAGATTCAGGAAGAACGACAGAGCCACACGCACACTTTTTTAAGTAATTTATTTCCCCCCCCAAAAAAATGCTGTGAAGCTCCGTGTTCTGACCTCTGATCACACTAACATTGGTGGGATCGGTGGGGAAATAAATGCTGATTAATTCAGTCAGTTCTGTTCTGTTGGCTAAATTTCCTCTAATTGAATTAGTTCTTTAAAACACTTTCAAACAGAGTAAGTGTGTAAGTGCTCTTCTCTGTTTTGATGATGATGATGATGTGACAACTCAGAGGCTTCATGGACATTTTCACAGCCGGTGTTGCATTACAAATTGAATTGTCCATTTTATTAAGGTATGTGGCTATCAACAACTTAGTGTGATATTATACTGTGTCTTTAAGGTAATTAGGGGCAGAGTCAGTGGAATTACTGCTGAATGTGTTTCTATGCCTCAAAAAAGCATTTTTTAAAGCATTCACTCATGCACCTGTGTATAATGCTACCTCTAAGAAGTTTGGCATATCAATTGCTCTAAACTGAGGAAAGCACAAAATACTACGTTTCACTCTTGGATATTGCCAGTATTTTCACTAGTTACATGTCTATTGATGTTATAAATGTGATATTTAATTAAGAAGCTTTGACTATCTGCCATGCTGCTGAGATTCTGTCCTAAAGTAATGTAATGTAGTAATGCATCATGAGGCATGATATGTTGATTGAGGGTTTATATAGGGTTTATACAGGTTAATTGTTTGACCAGAAGTAAATGAATAAAGTCATTTTACATTGCAGATGGCATGGTGCATGGGGAAAAACTGTGAATAATATTAGAAAACTGAATCTAATAATATTAGCTTTCTGCATCACTGTAACATATGAAATATTACCTGGTGATACAGAATGAGGTGGATTATTGTACAATATGTCTTCCTCAGATGTCTATTGTCACGTTATTAAAGATTTAAGATTACGACAGGGTTCATTCATGTGACACTTCTCATGAGACTGATTGAATGTTGGCTGAATGCTGCCAAACAACTGAAAAAAAAATTCTGTATGAGATTAAATTTAATCAGTAAACAATGCAAGTTATCCATAGGTCGTTTCTCATACAGTCATGGATCAATACAAAAATTGCCATTCTTAATGACCAAAATAGGGGTCGCAATTCCTAATAATTCAAACAGTAAATCTCTCAAGCATTGCTGTCTCACAGCTTCAAGGTCTGTCCTGAGGTTGGGTTACTGTATGTGTGGAGTTTCATCTGTTCTTCCTGTGTCCATGGGGTTTCTCTGGGTTTTCTGGTTTCCTCCTCTATCAAAAAACATGCCAGTAGGTGAACTCTAAATTGCCTCAGGTGTGAATGTGCATGTGTGTATGTGGTGCCCTGTAGTGGACTGGCCCACTTCCACCAGTGTTCCTGGGATAGACAAAGTGCTTACTGAAGTCTCTCTCTCTCTCACACTCTCTCACACACACACACTCTCACACACATGTTTTTCAAAATGGTATTTCGTAGATTCCCTGGAAACTTTGCAGTAGAGATCAGCAACACATCATTTTCTTGAAGATTTGTAATCAGCCATTGGAGAGAATTGGACAGAGTGTTAGACTTGCATCTGATCTAAGGCAAGAAGTTATTCTGGTTATGGAACAAAGCATTAAGGTTGAATTGTAGCAAATGGCTGTGACATTACACTAGTCAGATAACATTCTGAATATTAAACATCCTACTTCAAAAAAACCCAATAAATTAAATAAAAATGATATTAAGAAAAGATATTAATGGGATTTTATAATGTTTTATGTTTATAATGATATAGTGAGATTTTATTCTTGTAATTTTGGCTAAACGTTATTACTTCAGTGGATGGGTGATGCAGTTTTAAAAAGAATTTTACTAGAGTTGATACACATGTATATGATGTGACTACATGTTGTTTGCTGTTTTTGAAAGTGTCTTTTCAATTACATATAGGAATAAGACGTGTAATCAGAGTTATTGCATTCATGAGCAGCAGTTGATCATTCTGATTGGAATGTCTACTACAAAACTAATTTCAGTTCACAGTGATGTAGAGAATGTGTGCTTCGATCTATTTCAACCATAGCTCTGATTTGAGAACAACAGTTCAAGTAAAATCTAAATTCAAGACTGTTTCATTTTAAGAAATATGTGCAATTTGTTTTCTTTCTTCTTTTAAAAACTCTGAGCAAATGTGAGACACACACTTTTAAGGCTTTTCAGTATCCACTGGAAGCTCTAAGTGTGTGGTGTGACTTTGCTGCTGCTCACACACCTGCTGAAGCATTGTGCTGGGTTAGACAGTGCAGTACAATACCTTTTCTCACAGCTACATGGAAAACTCACAGGCAGACAGCCATTTTGGAACAATAGAGAGTGATTGTGCACATTAGATCAAGTATTTTTTCTGTTTCCCAGAAAGTCTCTCCTACTTTGACTAGGAGACTCCTGTTATCACCCATTCAGTGTGTGCCACTGTTGGGGGGAAAAGTGCTTCAAAATCTGTAATCAGGTGTTCAGATAAGTTACACTAAATTACTTCCAAAGAGACACATGAAACAATGTCTACACAGTTATGTGAAATGATCAGAGGTGTAGGCACGGCATCAAGAGATGGACAAGACAGGATTGAAAGCAGAAATTGTGTGTGGTAAACTAAATCTTCTTCCTGTGGATTAAACAGAATGACATTTTTTGTTTCCTAAAGGTCAGCTATGTAAACCTAGTGCACACTACGTGATTTTTCCTTGTCCCCGGCTAATTTGGGGGCTCGGTGACTACCGCCAGCTCAGTGACGATTTGTGGCCAAAGCTCATGTAGTGTGAATGATTCAGCAACGCAAATTTCTCTGTCTGCGAGCTGTTGCTGGGGTGCCAATATTTTCAAGCATTTTTGATATTTGATGATGGTTGTTGAATTAAGAAGTCACATGTAGTTTTCTGTGACTACACACAGAAGTCAAACACGACATGATTCCCGGTGACACACAGTGTTAAAATAGCAACATTTTTTGCACTATGCCTCCAGATAATCCTTGCTGGCAGCATCTCCCCAGCCAACCCTTCCACCACGCTTTCCTCTTAGTTCTCTTTTTTCCTTGTCACTGTATTGTTTCCATACAGAACTACACTACTATACACTACTGTATCCACCAAACAACTGATTGCAAGAGACACATAGCATGAGTGGTTCAGGGATTCTGAGATTTTGAAAGGCATTTTGTGTACACTCAACATTAGCAGACAGTGCTTCAGTAGCTCTGAAGGTGCATTGTGTGGTTTGAGACTGCCATTGAAGGCTGGATCATTGCAACCATCCCTAGATACACTGATGTCTGCCTACCCCAAAAGGCCTATTTTACTAAATGTAATAACCGGTGAAGTGAGTAAACTGTGACTGCAATAGATATATAAAGAATAAAGCACTTCGGGGTATGCTGTTATAGGAAAATAATCAATGAGGGGGTGTCGTGATGCAGCTTGACATGAAGATAAGTTACTGTTACCACCTCGAAGTTTATTAATTTCCAATAACAGCATGTCCTGAAATGTTTTATTCCTCTTATACCACAGCAATTTGGTTGGTTTCTGTTATCTCTTTCATCATAGCATCTACGATAGACAAAGAAAAGACAGAAAAATGCAGCTTGTCATGTTACAGGGAAACCGCAACATGTAACCTCCTTTGTCCTGAAGACTTTACTGTGTTGGCAAACTTAGAGTTACAGCTTGTTCCATTTCAGACTCTGGCTGTGTTTTATTGTGTCTTAAAAACTAGCACTGTTTCTGTGTGTTGGGTTAAAATGTAAAGAGCAGTGAGAGTATGAGGAGAGAGAAGTTTATGAGGAAGGAGACTGAGAGACAGACAGAAACTGATGAAGCAGGAAATTGTTGTTTGCCCGTGTCAGTGCTCTATTTGTCTGGAACGGCAATGCTCACACATACTAAATGCTGAATATTTACTTCAAGTGCGAAAGGCACACATACACACGCACACTGCTGTCTGCATGCTTTGCACAAATGATCGCGCTATAATTATGCTGTTCTAACACAGAACACAGGTGAAAAGCCTGCAGTGTAATGAGACCACTGTGCAATCACATGCACAAATTAAATGTGAAGTTTTGTCCACATGTTGTCATGATTCGCAGAATAAAGCCCATAATCAATTTTTGGATGCTGCTTTCCCACTGGTTTTGATTGGTATAATGGGCTTCTGGAGGGCCTTCAAGTGAGACATGCTCTTAAGTGTACTTGTTCTCCACATTTACCTCTTTCCATCTCAGTGGAGAGCTGGCAGCTGAAGGTCACCACTCCAGTATGTAATAACTGGTGTTTGTTGTTGTTCCTCTTTCAGTTGCATCCGTTAGGGGTCGCCAGAGTGGAACATTGGTCCGCATATTTGATTTGACATAGAAACTGTGAGTGCAACCATATTTTCAGATGATCAAATGCCTATGGACCCAGATAAAGCTTTTGCCTATGGACCCAGATAAAGCTTTTACTTAACTTCTCTTTAAGTGCAGTCTATTTAGTTTTATATGTATAGCAATCCTAAGACCAAATATATTCACGAAGCAAGGGTGGCACGATGGTGCAGTGCATAGTGCATTACTGTCCGTGCAATGTTTCACATGTGCTCCCCATGTCCTTGGGTTTTCTCCAAGGTTCTCTGGTTTCCTCCCACCTTCCAAAAATATACCAGCTGCCCTATAGTGAACTGGCATCTCATACAGGTATTTCCCTGTATAGGGGTTTTTCCAGAATAGGCACCCGTGACCAGGATAAAGTGGTTACTGACATGGCTATGAATAAATGAATTCACAAAGCAGCATTAGCAAGCAAGGGATAACCATGTTGAGGAAACTCTTAAGAGGAAGAACGCATCTTCCTCTAGGTTATACCAGTATTCAGGTCATACAGATGAAAGGTGAAAGTGCTGATAGTTTTAAACGTACACAAAATTCTGTGACTAAAAGCCACGACATTAACATAAGTCAGGGGTGGGTGGACTGCAGCAATGTACAATTCCAGCAGCAGTTCTTGGAAAGTGCAAGTGTTGAAGGTTTATTTACCACAACATACAGATGAATTGTATGTTCAGATGATAGAGGCTCAAGCACAAGGAATCATAGCAGGGACAACAGATCAGGATAATACACTAGAGGCATACTAGGAACCAGAGCAGGGGCAGTGTATCAGGGTCTTGCATCAGTACAAGGTTCTTGCACCAGCATCACATCAGGCAGAGGAAGCACAGGTATTATTGCTCGACAGACAGAAATACCAGGTTGTAAGGTGTGATGTGAATATCTGTTGGGGTGTGTACGGTAATCATAGTGCAAGCAGGGACTCTGGGCAGGTCTGATTTTGACAGCTTAACTGAAAATGAAGGAAGGAAGCGGAGACATGAAGGCACCCTGAGATGACATCACCCCTCCGTGCAACCATCAACAAATGTCTGTCAACCCCCAGATATGCAATTTTTATTTACTAAAGAAGCTGCTAACAAATGTGCGGCTAAGTCAAGGCAGGGTTTTGAGCCTAGACTTAATAACTGAGGAATACAGGGGACTTTAAGAAAAGGCTCGTTTTTGTTTTGGTATCCACATCTGATTATAAGGTGGATTATTTTAGACTTTTGTAGAACCATGCTCAACAAAACCACCAATAAAAAAAATACACAGAAAGATATGAAAAAGCGCAGCTGGAGCTGATTTCTTTCTCGTCCAGACTGTAGATTCATGCAGCCTATCAGTGACTGCCATGTCAGGTGACTACACATGGTGGCATCCCCCCCTTGGATCTTCATTTGGGCTGATATTTTTTTGTTGACACATCTGTAACACGTCATCAGCAGTAATTGTGAAGGCGCACTTGAATACACATGTAGGTGTCATGAATGTAAACAAGGCATATTGTTTACTGTCGTCCTTTTCTTTCTATTACAAATTACACAAAATGACAGATGATGGAGCTGTATGTTTTGGTAGGGTTTTTTGTTTGTTTTGTTTCATTTTTCTGAACAAAAGGGTTACAGCTTTTCTGTTTACCATGAACTCAGTAGAGTATAACAGACTTTAAAAAAATTTTTACTTAAAAATGTAGATATCACTGACCAGCTGCCTTTACTGTCGCTTTCACACTTGAGCTTTTTTCGGCACTATGTTTGGTGAATTGTGAAAGCTGTTTTCATGCCCAGGAAAGGTCCAGAGAACTAACCTCTGGTCCTCTTGAAAATGATGGCCTGAGGCTTGCTTTCACCAAACTGTGGTGTGGTGTGCATCAGGTGTGGAAGCTATCTGCTCTCAGCACTGTGCTCTGAGTAATGTGATTGGTTCTTGTGATGTTACTTCCTGTTTCAAGTTTGGTGAAAGTGTTTTTATGGTCATTGGAGGAAATAGAACACTGTACTAATATATAAAACCACAGTTTTATAGGACGGGAGCACTGTAATTTCCTCACATTTGTGGTGTGAGTGCTTGCACTGAGAGCATTGTGAAGAACGCATGTCTTGTGCCATCCTGCAAGAGCTCCTCATTTGTATGTATTCCTGCGTGATGACACGCCTTGCATCCAAAAAGCACTGTTCTTCACCACTTGAGTATGGTACCAAAGGAGAGTAATGAAAGACAGCACTGTTTTGCAAACCTGCATACACCAAAGTGACGTATTGAATTGCGCAGTTGGTCCTCGGTTCATGAGTAAATCTTCTATGTGAAAGCAAGCCTGTGATTTTGCCCAGAATTTGTCTGAAGTGTGAAAGTGCCGTAAGTGTGTGTAATAGTTTGTCCCACTTATCACCATTGATGAGACTTGTGGTATTAATGATTGCTTAATCCTAATAGTTTCAATGTATTAATCTTGTTTTTTTGGGGGGCCGATTGTATATTGTGTAGAAGTTCACATTGAGTGACTCTAACTAGCTGAGATTGTGTGTGTGTGTGTTTCATTTGAAACACAAAGGCACACAAAACCTGAAAAGTCTTCATATACACTATATGGCCAAAAGTTTGTGGACACCTGGCCATAACACTCATGTGCTTGTTGAACATCCCATTCCAGATTTAGTCCCTCTTTCCTGTTATAATAACCTCCACTCTTCTGGGAAGTCTTTCCACTAGATTGTTGAGCGTGGCTGTGGGGATTTGTGCTCATTCAGCCACAAGAGCATTAGTGAGGTCAGGCACTGATGTTGGGAGAGGAGGCCTGGGGTGCAAGCAGAGTTCCAATTAATCCCAAAGGTGTTCAGTGGGGTTGAGGTCAGGGCTCTGTGCAGGACACTTGAGTTCTTCAATTTTAAACTTGGCAAAAAAATGTCTTCATAGAGCTCACTTTGTGCACAGGGGTATTGTCATTCTGGAACAGGGTTGGATCCTTTAGTTCCAGTGAAGTGACAACAGCTTGGGAAAAGCCCACATATGGGTGCTATGGTCAGGAATGTGTCCACCTACTTTTGGCCATATAGTGTAGGTCTTAAAGGTTTAATGACTTGAGTTTCTGAGTAACACACGAGCATCTAGTAATGCCTACTTTAATTAGAACAGGCAGCAGAACGCAAGAACGGGAGCTGCTCAGTGTTTTGCGCTCCTGAGGTGGGCGAATGTAGTGAAGCGCCAGCAACAGAGCATGTGTTATATTGTTGAGAGTAAAGCGATGTGTGATAACCATCACACCGTTATTCTCATGATCTTCCACCTACACAGAGATATGGTCAGTGCATAGGGACTGGGCTGAGAATGTGAAGTGTTGATTATCAGGGAAGTGTCAGCATTTTCACAGAAGTCTCACCAGACTGTGGAGATGTGTAAAGCCTGTCATTGTATACATCTCTACAGTAGAATGACATAACTAATAAATAGAATAAATACTTAGACACAATGGATGGTTAACTGCAGAGTATAACAGAAAGACCAGGGATGTCTAAACTACAACCTGTTTGTGGTCTTCTGCCATTTTGAGGTATTTTAGAAATAAAATAATAATAAAAATAATCCTGATTCTATAGCAGTAGTGTTGCTTTGCTATACAGTGCACAATTACTGAATAAAAGTGATTAGACTTATCTCCTCTTTTTTCTCTACTTAAAACTTTAATGACATTATTTTTACGCTCATACGCTAAAAACTTTTTCATGACCACACTAAATGGTGACAACTTAAAAATAACAATAAAATAGAAAGTGAAAGCGCAGGATTTACAGGCAAAATGAATATTTTTCACAGAGTTAAATGTGTCTTATCAGTTTGTCAGTTATGAGCTGCTGTAATGGAGTGTAATGTTAAGAAACATTATACCACAGCTCGGCTGTATTCTCGAATCTGATTGGTCAGAAGCTATGCAGTATTTCTGTATAACCACATGGCTCAGACAGTAATTCCGGCTGTAACATGAGTGATAGGTTGATATTAATGTACTCGTTATAATATGTTATTGTTTCTATAGTAACAGCTCATGCATAATGACTTTTTTGCTGCATTTTGAGAGAGAGAGAGAGGAAAAGAGAGAGAAGGAGATGCTGAGGGAACAACTATTTATCGTGACTATAACATAAGCGATAACATGACATCCCACAACATTAAATGTAAATATAAATGGTTAAAATGTGCAGTGTCATTCGTTAGTAAATTAAATGGTTATACGAAAATAAACCACTCTGCAGTGGTAATGACATGGATTATTTTTGTATAACCACGCGGTCTGTCTTATGTTATTTCTTATTTTATTGGAAACATCACTCTTTCAATTTGTGCACTGGTGCTAAACAAGAACAGAAGGTGAACCAGCTGGCAGCTTAGCCTATCAGCTCAACAACACCAGTATTTCATGCTAACCAATGCAAGAAAATGCTACAAGAGTTAGCTCTGTGGGAGATCAGCTTATAGCCTAAGACAGAAAACCCTTTGCACAAGGTGACTTTATAAAATGGAGTGCCTCACAAAAGTCGTCCCTGTAATGTGCCCAGAAAAGATGCAAGAATCTAACAGCATTAGTCTTGTAAGAAAAACTAAATCAACCAGCCTAAAGCAGGCACACGTGTGATGAGAGCCCTGATGCCACACACACTGCTCAGGTGTTCATTTTTTGGCTCCATGTATGCTATATGTGAGCAAGCATTTTCTCTAATAACGCTGAACAAGAGCCAAGTGAATTATAAGAAAACTGACAGTCACCTTCATAAGACTTGACAGCAAATTTTCAGCCCAAGACACAAGGTGAGTGAAATCTACAAAACCTTTATTTACACAACACTGTTCAACAGAAAGTGCTTGCTTAAAACTCAAATATTGTTTTAGTCATTTGAGTAAACAGGCAATGTATACCAGGTGGTACTCAAGTAGGCCTGTTATTTCTTTATTTTTATTATCACAAAGAGTCTGTGGCCTTTGACTGGAAATATTCTTCTCCATCTGGCTCTAACAAGAAAAGTTTGGATACCTCTGATGCAGCAGCATGTAGACACCCCATTCTAAGCAGCAGGAGATTTAGAGTGACAGCCAAATCTAAGATTGAGAGAGAGAGAGAGAGAGAGAGAGAGAGAGAGAGACTCGGGTCACGCAGGCCCACAGCACAGCAGAGTGCAGCATTCCACTTCATTTAACACCTGATTCATCTCATCAGGAATTCCCAAGGCCTTCATGAATTCAATTTGGCGTGTTAGAGGAAGGAAAGCACCTGACACGCTTGATCTAAGATAAGGAGATGGAAAGCCATTAAAGTTATTTTGCACTTGTGACTGTGCAGTGCTTATACTATGACATTGACCTCTACATTAACCTATATTAACCTTTATATTCTATTATTTCTTTAGCGCTAATGATTAAGTGTGAAACTGTAACACTATCATTTATTAGAATACAGTCAGTTATATCTTTATCTTCCTTCGAATCTCAGTGTGAGATTGTTATGACAAAATTTTATTCCTTCGTGCAAAATTCTGGCACAGGCATGAGGGATGTTTGGTTCCTGGGGTTTCTTTGCTCCTTCAGGACACACGAACAAGAACACGAACACACACACACACACGGACACAGTTATAAATGAGTAGATTCTACAGAGATCTGACACTAATTAAGAGTCAATTAGAAGATGAGGATCTGGGTCATTGACCAGCTAAACGAACAAGTTGGAGAGAGCGGGAGTTTTAGGACATCCTCTCATCTCATTTATTCACACTGACACTCCACACTCTGTCTTTGTCAGCATCTACTGGGTTGTGTTGTAAGCCACTAGGTTTTGGCAGGGAAAAGCGACTTGACTACAAGTGCCCTTGAACATAGGCTTCTGCCCTTTGTAGTGTTCTTTAACTCCAAAAAGAAAAAAGTAGACTTCTTGTCAGATGTTTGCTTGTCATTCACAGGCCAGTTCCTCTGTGGTTGTGCCTCTAAGTGTATAGCAAACATATGGACAACTGTGTATGGAATAAAACACTTGGAGGAACACTCTTAGAAGAAAATAATCAATGACAGGGTGGTGTGATGTGGCCTGATGTAAAGCAGACTTTCTGTTACTATTCTGAAGTTAATTATTTTCCTATAACCGCATGTCCTGGAGTCTTTTATTCTTCTTTGCCAGCAATTTGTTAATATATAAAGAACAACACATTGTATTTTATCACTTTATAGTTACATTAAATGTTGTGGAACATCGAAACAAGTTAGTTCATGTTATCACTTACGTTACAGCAGCTATAAACATCATTCCTTCACCAGCTTTGTTTTTTCCATCTCTCTTGATGTTAATAACACACACACACACAAAAAAAAATCTATTTGTGAAGGAAAAAACCTCATGATACCAAGAAACCAGTGAGTCCTCTCTCATGAAGATGATCAGAACAATCAGAAATTTGATTGTTACAACATGCTGACACTGGAGACTCCTTCCATTATTGTTAAAAACAGGGAAAAACATGTTTTTACATCTGTTGTTTAGATTATGTGATTAAATGGCAGTTTGAACTGGAGTATGTGTAATGCTCAGTCCCGTGCATTTGGCTGTAGTAGGTGTTGCTGTATTGTTTGAGCATGCTGCTTTGCCCGTTAATGCTTCAGGTTAAACACACACTTCCTGCAGTCTTGGCATAAATGTCACCTTTTTACTGATTCTCCTTGCATCATTGCATGGCTTTTCTTCAGTGACCTTTTTTTGACCTACATAGAGCAAATAGTCAGTAGTCACCCCCCACATCTCCGTTGGGTTTTGCATATACATAAACTCATGCAGAGAAATCAGTCTGACTCAGTGAGAAGACCCCAGGCTATGAACAAACTGGCAGCTGTCTTCTACATCCTAGCATTACCAGTATTGTTAAAAAAAAAAAAATCATCAGGTATAAAATGTAGGCAGGGGATTCTTATTATTATTATTTTGAGAAGAGCATCTGGAAGTGAGTGATGGCATGCCAGAGGATTGAGAGTGTATTGGATAGTGGGGTGCTGTTAGTGTATTCTGCTCCATCTTTTCTCCAGGGCTCTCATTTATCAATAAGTCAGACATTAAACAGATAAATTTTTGAATGTTATTTCTGGACTGCAAATAATTAGAATTAACTTTAAACTCTATTACTGTTTCTTGATTTAATGCATTGATTTAATGTAATTTCTGTTAAATATAAGCATGATTGTGGTTACACTCAAATGCCATACAAGGTTAACAGAGTTGCCATGCTAAAAATTGCATTTGCACTATATCTTGCTTCATAGAAAGAAGGTGAACTCACAAGCCAGATACAATATATACAATATATACAACTCACAAGCCAGATACAATATATACAATATATAAGTTAGGCAGGGGTCAAAACACAAAGCATCAAGTTCAAAACGATCAGGGCCAAAGAGTAAGCCTAAGACAGGTTCAGTAAACAAAGTAACGGTTCAAGGCACATAATGGCAGTCAGGAATAACAAAACTCCAAACTTACACAAACACAGGGATTGGCAAGACTTTGCAATGACCAGGAAGTAAGCGTGAAATGAAGGGCAGAGGTAGAGTTAGTACTGGTGCGTGTGACCTCTGCAGGCAGGGAGCAGAAATATTACACACATGACCTGCTTATAGACATGATGACTAATGAATCGTTAATGATGAAATGTTATTGTGTATGCAAGAATTCTAAATTGTATTTGCTGAAAAAATGTAAAACCTTTTTATTTACACAATGATAAAAAATGAGGCTGCAGGAGTATTTCTAGGTTCTGAGATGGAACTTGGTGTAAAACCACTGTAAATAGATGATAGGTGGTTGCAGACTTCGCTCTCTCATTAGTGAAGGTTGACACAGATGGCCGCCTTCTTTTTTTATTTAGATTTTTTTTCATTCACTGAAGGCAAATCCAAGAAACAA
>CM040466.1:5407312-5421404 GCA_022758105.1 Pangasianodon gigas
ATATATATATATATATATATATATATATATATATATATATATATATATATATATATATATAGCTGAATAAAACCAGACACACTGGCTGCCACTATGGAACTTGCATTATATCACTGATAAACAGTTCTACGCTTAAGTTAATCAGTTTCTCTGGAAGACCTTTCTCAGAATCACAGAACCTGAAATAATCCATATACAGTGTATAATAGCATAAAAACAAAGTGATACTGCACTGTTTTACACAACTTTTCGAAAGACTTTCAAAAATGCCCTTGAATTTTCGTCTTGCCTGAGGTGACAGACCATTCCTTCTTTTTTGCAAATTTTGAAATCATAAATATTCATACTTCATACTTCTGGAATGAATGGCAAAGGACCTTCAAATTGAACATTGCTATTACACGGGGCTATTTTAAATATTAAACTGTGAGCCTGTTTGGATTTGACTGTAAATGTTAAACCTTACACCATCAAAAAAAATCATTTTCTGTCAGTTGTATTTCATATGATTATTTTTTTTTTAAGTGGTTGAGATTTAAATGAACGGATGAATGAAAAAATTAAGTAGAAATGATTTTTCTCATGCTTGTGGGGTGTTACTCAAAGATCAAAGTGTGGTTTTCCCTTTTACTGTGCTCAACACTCAAATTTCCAAGTCATACTGACAGTTGCCTTTGTTCCATGTTCCCGTCAGAGTGTGTCTCAGTACCAAACATCACTGTGCAGGATGTACTGTAAATTTTTTGGATCTCACCAAAAAATTCATAGGAGTTCAACAAATGTTCATGTATTGCATGAATGTAGTTAGCAAACATGTTGTGACCATTAATCCCACCCCTGACTCTCACCTTAACAATTATAATTTGATCTATGAGATGGTTTGGGCAAATTTAGAAACCATGTTGCATGGGAACTGGTTCTCTATAGCAGCTTGTGGCTTACTTTGGCTAGCAAGACACACATCTCTTTAAAGAAAGAAGACGGTCAAACGTTTGGGCCAAGACGGAGAAAATGGCGACTTGCACCCCAAATCAATGTCTTTACAAAATCCTCCTGCTTCCTTGAAATACAATCCACTACTATAATAATAACATTCACATTACAAGGCCAAGAATATTACTTCATTCATTCATTCATTCATTCATTCAGCTTCAGTAACTGCTTTAGCCTGGTAAGGGTCTCGGTAGAATCGGAGCATATCCTGGGAACATTAGATGTGACACTAGTCCATCACAGGGCACCATGTACACATATTCACACCTCAGGGCAATTTAGCATAGCTAATCCACCTAGGTAGCAGGAAACTGGAGAACCCAGAGTAAACCCAAGTGGACACAGGGAGAATGTTATGGTGCATTTCAAGTTGCAAAGTGTAATTCCCCGCCTGCAACCGGTAACTCCACTGAAAGTGCCTCCTCAGCATGAAATTTCAACCCCGTCAACTTGGGGTAGTCTTTTTAACTACCAGTTCCTTCCCTGTTTACGGAGTGACATCAAATCCGCATGGCTGCGCACACTGTGAACAGTGTAAAGTCCCCCTTCTCTACTTTTAAATGAGTTTATAGGTGTATTGGCTTTAGATCAGTTAATATAAGGACATAGTACTTGGTTAAATCTAAAATACTAATCTCTGTTTTGAGGAGGTAATCATCAACATTAGAGTTATAAAGAAGCTACTCGCTATTGTCTTCTGGCTAGCTTGTTGCTAAGCTACTTGCTATTGTCTGCTATTGTATGTTTGAAGTTCACAAAAGTAGAACAGTACCAATAGCCACTCAGGCCTGTAACTGTAAAAGTGTACTTAAAGTAGCTTTTTATGAGCTTTACATGCTCTGACAGAGCAAATTAAAGACATGCTTTCGTAGACGCATTCATGTTTTTTCTCCCCACTTCGCAAGTTGAACATACCAATCTAGGAAATGACATTATTACAACCTGCAAATTATTACTCACAAGGTGCCATGAATGCAGCATAAAACTCCACCCAGACAGTAGCCTGAGCTCAGGATTGAACCAGGGACCCTGCAGCTGTGAGGCAGCAACACAACCTGCTGCACCTACATGTGACTTCTCTCTAGTTCCAGGAATCTCTCTATCAGTATCTATTTGCTCTAAATATAAACTCTCAGCCAACCTCCAGAACAAATCGTCTTTGCCATAAAGGTTTTATAAATGTTGCCTGTGGTGTTTTCCCTCACGGTAACTATGCCCATTATATAGCCACAGAAATTCTCTCAGTGCTCACTATTGACAGAGCTGGTGTGCTCTACGGCTGGAACCCCCAGAGCTTTATGTTCAGCGTATACCACATGGCTCATACTACTACACTGAACAGCACTTCTTAAAGGTCCCTTTGCCTGCTGTCCTAATTAAACATTTCTCTGAACTTCCTAGGAAACTGACTGTATATACAGTACATTCAGGGTACTTTCTCCATTTTTGTAATGACAGACATAAACTAATGAGCAGCAAATGACCATGGTTGTTCATTACTGGACCTGCAAGGCCTGACATAAACTGGCGTGTAAAAAAGACCTTTATTTATATATATATATATAATTTCTTTATTTGAAGTTCTTCCTGGTCCAAACATGCACCCTTTTGGGTGCCTAGTAAATGTGTAGCAAATTCCTTTAAAAAAAAAAAAAGTAATTAAATGTAGTTATCTTTTCAAAAAGCCATATTCACATCTGAATCCACCACCTGTCCAGAAGCCTCCACAACTCCACATCTGAATCCAGTCTACTGCTCCACTCATCTCATTACTAACTGCACCTGTTACCTATTTAACCTCATTTGTTCCTTGTATTGAAACCATTTCAGACACAGCTGATCTTTGCAACGTTTTGCAGTTTTCACATGCACATTTCTGAGTGTTGTTTCTCTGTTCATTATTACCATTTTTGACTTATACTTCATTCCTTCAACTGAGAGTTTGATTGTCCTAGAGTGATCTGGATTTTTAACTGACTGACCTCTGCCTGCTTCCTGTTTACAGTATTGTCTGCTGATTTGGATTTTTTTTTTAATAAAAATCCTTGCATCTTCTTCCACCTCATAACAATATTACAAAATTTAAATCTAGATGTCCCTTGGTCTTGCAAAGACATATTTTGAACATCTTTGTGCTGACTGGGAATCTTCAATTTAACTTTAGTCACAAATCTTTTCTGTCACTTCTAATAAGTCAAAGCATCTAGCTTAAGAATGATCAAGGATGTAACACAATGATGTGTAGTTGTATTTGTGCATTGCTCTGTAGCTCCACAATCTTCAGTTTGTCTC
Source organism: Pangasianodon gigas (assembly GCA_022758105.1). NCBI lineage: Eukaryota > Metazoa > Chordata > Actinopteri > Siluriformes > Pangasiidae > Pangasianodon > Pangasianodon gigas. Next base: position 5,410,598 of record CM040466.1, read on the forward strand.
TAAATCTGAAATTACTAAATCAATATCTTAAATATGCAGCTAAATTTAAAAAATATAAAAATGTATATATTATTAAAAAAAAACTAATAAAGCAAAACTAAAAGCAGGCCAAAGCTAGACTGCATTTCAAATATAAACTAAAAATAATATAAAAATTAGAAACTAATTCAAAAGAAATCAAAACTACAATAAGACTAGACTACATTACTTTGATCCAGCCTCAGCACTGTGAAAGCTTACAAATTAGACCACTGCTCACTGCTCATAATTATCATCATCATCATCATCATCATCATCATCATCATCATAATCACCATCTTGCTCTCTCACACACACACACACGAACGCGTGCACACACTCTCAGATTGGGGCAGTTGATGGGAACTGTCAGAGCAAGAACTAGTCTGATAAATGATAATGTGGCTTTTGTTCTGACTGGCTTTGACTGACAGCTTTACTTTTTCACCTTCAACTTGAAAAATCTTGTCGATAGAATATTTTTTATCAGCCACAGATTATAGTGACATTATTTACATTTGCTCTTTCTACCCAGAAGCTTGTCAGTGCTTAGTCAGATTTGAGGGTGACCTTTTCGATGCCCACTATTAAAGTTTTATGTACTCAGAGGTTGCTGGCTAGGAGGCACAGTTGCTCAGACGCTAACAACTTGAACTTGTGAGTCTGTGGTTATGAATATCAGATATATGCCTGCTGAAGTAAATCACCACTTCAGCACTGTTGAGTAGCATTTAAATCACCCAAACATTGTCCCATGTTACAAAGTTAAGGCCAATGTGAAAGAAAAAGGGTCACAAAGTTTTCAATTTAATGTTAAATACTAACTTTTACTCCATTTGAATTGATGGACAACGACTGGTGTATGGGGGGTTTGTATGGATTTGCCAATGGTGTGCATATTCACAGCATTACTGATATTGTTTAAAGTAAACACAGGTTTCCTATTCACTCAGATTTTATGTACCTGTGGTTATACAATGTGGTTATGCTCTGTGTTCTCAGCGAATTTGTGCATCAAAAATATTGTTCCCATATTTTCTAGTGTTACTTGTTACTTTATGGCCAGTCCCTATTTCTAACCTTGTAGTTATTAACTTCCTTTGTCGAAAAGTTATGCTTCAGCTACTCTTTGGTTATGACTGTAGCTTGTCTATTTGAATTACAAGTATGGATTTGTGGAACAGCCTCAATAAAAAGCTTGGATTCAGCTGCCTCTGATCCTCACGCAATACAGATGATCTCCTTGAAGCTTTTACATGCCATTGTATTTGATTTGCAGCTTGCTTGTGGTGCTTGGTAGTGCTGTATGTTTGTCAGCTTTACCTGTGATGAGAGTAGACTATAGTAGACAAAATGCCTTTTATGTAGAAATATACTGTATATCTATATGGAATGGGTAAAACAAAGGAGGCAGCTTTATTGCAAAACTTCAGTGGAAATATCCCTTTTATACAGATTTGAGGAAGCTATCCTTCCTCCTCACGACTCTTGGTGTAACATGATTGGTTTAACAAAGCTGAGCCTGCTGGGTCTTACCACCTCCCTCTGCAACTGGATTCTGGACTGTTTGACTGGGATACCCCAGTCCATCAGGACTGGGAACTCCACCTCCAGCACCACCACACTGAACACCAGCGCTCCCCAGGGCTGTGTGTTCAGTCCACTGCTGTTTACCTACTGACTCTTCAAATACAGTTCAAATCACATCCATCAAGTTTGCTGATAACACTACGGTTGTGGGCCTCATCAGCAACAATGATGAGTCAGCATACAGAGAGGAGGTGAACCAGGTCGCAGAATTGTGTAGAGACAACGATCTATCATTTAATGTTGATAAGACTATAGAGATGATTGTTGACTTCAGGAGGACCTGAGTAGAATATTCACCGCTGCACATCAACGGAGCAACTGTGGAGAGAGTCAAAAGCTCCAAGTTTCTTGGTGTGCACATGACGGAGGACCTCTCCTGGACTCTCAACACCACCTACCTAGTCAAGAAGGCTCAGCAGTGCCTCCACTTCCTACGGAGGCTGAAGAGAGCCAAACTCCCCACTCATATCCTCACCACCTTCTACAGAGGAATGACAGAGAGCGTCCTGATCAGCTGTCTCACCGTGTGGTACGGGAACTGCACGGCCTCCGACCGCAAGACCATACAGTGAGTTGTGAGAAGAGCTGAAAAGATCATCTGTGTGTCTCTACCCACCATCGACATCTCATACAACAACCGCTGCATCCGCAAAGCCACCAGCATTGCCACCAGCACCTGCACTTTACAAAGCTGCATCAGACACTTTTATTATGGAACTCGTTTTTGCTGCCAATATTGCTGTTATACATATTGCTGTTACACTACACAATAGTGTAAGTAAAATCTGTGGATTTATTGTCCTGTGTAGTTATTGTCTTGTCTATTTATTGCCCTGTGCATCTGTTGTTCTATTCGATGAATTTATTGTCTTGCACTCTTCTCACGCTGATGTGTATTGCACTTTATGTAGTCTTGCATACTGTTCTGTGCTGCACCATGGTCCTGGAGAAACATTTTGTTCCACCCTTCCCCACCTCCAACCACCTCCACCCCCTTCGTATTTGCATTTTCTATCACTGAATGGATCTCTGAAGCAGTGTAAAATATACACTTACTGGCCACAGTAATAGAAACCCCTTTACACCTGCATATTTATGCAATTATCTAATCAGCCAATAATGTGGCAACAGCGCAATGCATAAAATCAGTCAGATACACATCAAGAGCTTCAGTTAATGGTCACACCAAACATCACAATGGGGAAAAATGTGATCTCAGTGACTTTGTTCGTGGCATGGTTGTTGGTGTCAGAGGGACTGGTTTGAGTGTTTCAGAAACTGTTGCTCTACTGGGATTTTCATGTACAGCAGTCTCTAGAGTTTACACAGAATAGTAAGAGAAGCAAAAAAGCACCCAGTGAGTGGCAGTTTGTCAGGCAGAAAAGCTTCGTTAATGACAGAGGCCAGGGAAGAATGGCTAGACTGGTTTGAGCTGACAGGAAGGCTTCTGTAACTCAAATAACCATTCTTAACAACCATGGGGAGCATCTCAAAATGCACAGCATGCCGAACTGTGAGACGAATGGGCTACACTGGGCAGATGACCACATTAGGTGCCACTCCTGTCAGCCAAGAACAGGCATCTGGGGCTGCAGTAGGCACATGCTCACTGAAACTGGATAGGTAAAGACTGGAAAAACATTGCTTGGTCCATTTACAATCTGAGCAGTGTGTTGCACAATAAGCTTCCGTTTTTAAATTACACAAACTCAGGGTTAACTCAACGTGAGATACTAGTGGATGGCGAGAGTTCAAGAAGGCTCCCAGCGTCAGTTTTACAGACATTCTGGCACAGTTTTTATCTGGACTTTTCCTCCCTGGAGCTTGTGGGCCCCAATTAATTGTTCCATTTAAGGCCGGTCTGTGCACATTATGTGTTCTTTTTTTTTTCTCCCAAGTTGTGGCCTTGTCCTTCAGATTATTTACCTAGAATAAAAAGGGAGAACATGAAAAAAAAAAAAAGAAATTGTGTACTAAATGTCACCGATAATTAGTGCATTACTCACTCACAAACAAATTGCCTAATGCACAATTGGGAGCACAGCATAGTTAGATGCTTTCATGCTTTCAACAGGATGAATGTGGTCAAACTTTTTGTTTCACATCACTGACCGTTTTCTAAAGATGTTGATGTGAGTCAGTGGATTGAAATGGATTGTTTTCAAAGCTTTCAGAATGTATATTCCAGCCTCACTCGCAGCACAGAGGCATGACACACAGCTGTAAATTGCATGTCAAGTCTGTTAGAATGGCAGGATTATTGAATGGGAGAGTCAAAGAAGGCACAAAATCCTTTCCTTCCTCAGGAGTGGCATGGGGCAGTGTCTGGGGATGGATTGTCTAATGTTGTCTTAGAGGTGCTACATGCTGTCTGTATCTATAAAGACAGAAATAAATTGGCCTTCCTGACAATCTCTTAGACTGGTCAATATCCTACTTAAGCGATCATGAATACTAATTTGTACTGGCTACTTGAGTTTCCAAGCATGAGTCTTTCTGAGTCTCCCAAGGCCCAATTCCAGGGACCTTAATTATTTAACCTTTATATAATTCGTCAAGCTGAGATAAATACATCGGTATGCAGACAGTGTGCAGTTCTATCTGTTTTTAACACCTGATGTTGTGAATTGCATGCCAAAATAGTGAGAATTCCATAAATTTTTTAAATGGGAAAACACAAAGGAGGCTAAATCTCTTCCTCCTTAAGAGGTGGCATGGGAAAGTCTCTAGGGATGGGAGGATTTAGCTTTGTGCTGCCAGCAGTACTGCATACTGTCTATATTCATTATGCATCAACCCTTAGGAGTTGATGCATAATGTTGTTCTTCTTCTCTGTTGTATATGGGAGGAAACATTTTGACTGCATTTATCAATGTGGAAACATACTGCCATGACTCCGTTTTTGAATAGATATAATGTTGTTTTTGCATTGTTCCTCAAAGATAGAGATAACCTGCTTCGCAAAAAGTTTTTAGCAAGTGAGGATTTTCTTTCTTGGTTTGCAATAACTTAACATATGACCATACAGCTTTATTTTTTTTAGGCTGACAATATCACACGTATGTACTGTATGTGTGACTGAAGCTAAATTAAAGTTAAACTGTATGTTGAAGCTACACAGGTGCTACAGACACTTTATTTATATAAACAGTCAGTTTTTATCAGGTATTCCTTAGAGAGCTCTGCCATGCAGGACTTCCCAGAGGTCTGTAGTCGGCTGGTCGGACACGTCAGACCTTTCATTCCAGCTCCTCTGAGAGCAGTTTGACCGGGTTAAAGTTGAGTGACTGGGTAGGCTATTTCATTCCACACAACACTGCCTCCTTTCTCTCCAAATATACTTGGCTTAGCTTTGGAGTTTGGAGCTGAAAGTCCATTTTCACTATAAACTAACTATAAAAGGCATCCGCAAATAAGCAGAATGAGCGACTACACAATATTCTCTGTATTTTTTTGTTTTTTAAATAAACCAATTATTAAAACTGTTAAAAGACGTCAGTATAGCTGTGTATGGAGCAATAGCCCATTACATTGTTAGCTACGGAGAAATTGTGTTATTCAAAAGGGCAAGCTAATTAGCCAGGCAAATGTTCCTACAAGAGAAGAAACATGGCAATATGTCCTTTAATTATGTAGTGTTGTTACGGGTACTTTTTTAAGTCATGTTCTTAAGGCCATTTCAATTTTCAGTTTTATGAATATTAATATTAAGTGGAATTACTATATCTCCCAAAGACTTAACACACACTCACTTGCTGCCACTTCATAACCTAAAGTATCCCAATTTAACTGGTTTTACAGCAGATAATTCCTTCCTATTTTTCACTTCCATACACATTACTATGGAGATCCAGGGGTCCTACAAGTGTAGTTTGCATTTTCATACATTCATTTGCACAGAAGAAATGCTTCTAGGCTCCAATGACATTGGTTAATTAATTTTAGACAAGTTAATTCACAGCTGTATGCCAACAGGCCCGATTTTAAATCCTCACTTTTCACGACACAGTTCACCCACTTCTTTGGAAGTGTGCATGTTTGTGCATTGATGTGTATGCGTGTGCATGTGCTTGCATTTGTTTCCTAAAATGCACCTCCTCTCATTCATTTGAGCTCCTTGGGACTGGCACCATAGGAACGTATACATTATTTATTGGTGCCACAAGTAGCTTTGCTTCTCAGTAGAAGAGGTGAGAGCTGTGTTCTTTTATACAGCCAGCACACTGTTTATTCTCCCTCTGAAGCTGTAGGCTGAGCTCAAATGGCAGTCTGCAGAGAAACTCTGCTTTTTACTGACCTTTACTTGAGGGGGAAGGAGGGGGAAGATTTGAGGTAAGACAATTTAAAGAAAAAAACATTAAAAAAGGGAGTAAAAAGATAGACAGAAAAAATCAGTGTTTTCCAACACTGTGCACAGTTGTGATTTATTGCTGCAGATGCAGCAGCTTTTACAGGTTTTAATGAAAAAGAGATTGTTGAATTTAAAGACTTAAGCGTTACCGTACATAGTGTTTTTTTTTCCTACTGGAACTCCTTAAAAGCTTCCTCATTCGTTCCTTCGTTCATCTTCGGTAAGCACTTTATCTTGGACAGGGTCGCAGTGGATCCGGAGTCTATACCAGGAACACTGGGCGTGAGGTGGGAATACACCCTGCATGGGACATGCGTCCATCACAGGACATGCGTCCATCACAGGACACGATGCACACACACACACTCACTCTTAAGAGCAATTTAGCAAAGCCAATCCACATACTGGCATGTTTTTGGGAGGTGGAAAGAAACCAAAGGAACCTGAAGGAAACCCACATGGTCACAGGGAGAACTTGCAAAACTCTACATAGAGAGTAAACCAAGCTCAGGATTGAACCAGTGACCCTTGAGCTGTAAGAGGGGAAATTCTACCCACACTCTCACACCACCATGCCACCACACAAGCTTCCTGTACCATGGTTTATTCTTCTTACTCAGATTTGAGACGTTATGATATTTTCTAATGGATTTTTTTTTCTGGGACAAACTGAAAATATTAAAATTCTACCACACTGCATACAAAATGACAGCATGACCCATTCATTCAGCCTTTGCTGAACTTTATCTCCAACAATCACACAACAGCTGAATACAAATGAAGAACAATGACAGCAAGCTAACAGTCCTCCAAGTAGCAGCAAAAACACAGCGCAGCCCTAGAATCTGATAAAACATCTGCTGCTGATGCCAATAATCCCAACCGAATCAGAAAAAAGGGTAAATGCTATTGTCTGATCCTACTCCTTAAAACTAAATGGTCCAAAAGGACCTGTTTTTCAAACTCTGATTAGTTCGACTCCAATCCGACTCCAAACCACTCTGCTGGCTGTGTTGAAATGATTCACCATGAATTCAGCCTTAAGCTTTTCAGACTTTGATAAATCACAAGCAGGTCTGATTAGGAAAAAAAGCCAAGACTCTTTAATGAGCTACAGAAAGCGAATTGGAATGAATGATGAGACTTCCACTAGCTAACTACCTGCTTTTGTCAGGATTCATTCACAACAACTTCATCTTGCTTTGTTATGTATCAAGATAGATATCTTTTGCACTTAGACGTTTTACGTAATGCTGAGTAAAACCCATTTACATCAGTAACTTCAGCACTTTGGCATGCTTGTATATTCTTATGTAAAAAAGCTACACACAGTTTTCTACTTCAAATCGAATTTTGCTGCTTGCAGTGAGAGATATTGTGATATTTAGGTCTATATTTTGTAGATTTTTTCAAGGTTATTGTCCATCGCTTTTTGGTGTAAAATAGGTTTAAGATGGCAAAGCAGTCAAGCTAAGAGTGCATAATTTTCCATCCCTATCTTTCAAGGAAAAATACATATAAATAAGGCTAAATTTTTGGCATGCACATTATTTTATTTACTGTTAACTAGGGATACATTATTCGAATTTACTAAATAATGTCCTAAATAGATACAAATTCAGATAGAATATGAGGTGCACTAGCACTTTTTTTTTTTTTTCCTCGAATTTGTCTGTTTGACAGTTGTGACCCAAGCTTGAGCGATGGATTTCCACTGGTGTCTTCCATAAGAGACTTGAGTCCGCTGGTCGTGGATTGAATGCAGTGGCTGAGTGTTGCTTCATCAGTGGCAGGGAAATTTGAAAATTTCACTTTAACATTTTTTTGTCTCTTTCCAACAGAGCCATAGCTCCATGTAGCCCACGCAGACCATGCGCTGTGCACAGTGTATATTTAATTCATTTTAAAAATATTAACTTGAATGTTCATTGTGTATGTTTATTAAAAAGCCGACAATCCAAAAGTCAAAACACAGAGAAGGCAAAACCCAGTCCAAAGAGTAAATGGTAAAGTAAGGCAACGGTCTAGATTTTACACTGTTCTTCTTTATTGTTGTTATTAAATGAAAATCTTACTGGAAAATCACACGGACACAAATTTTTTCTAGCAACGTTTTCTGGTGTTTTCGGGTTTTTCCTGGGGCATAGTGATAAAAATCGTATAATAGCACTAAACAGATGCAGATAGTGTTGTTATTTTACACCTTACTGTGGCTTGAAGGGGATTTTTTAGTTTACTTTTGTTGAATGAAGAGCAATATCACCACAATGTTGTGATATGTTGCTGAATAAAAAAGGAATGGCTGAGGCTGATTTCTTTCTAGCTCAGACTGTAGAATCACACAGCTTATCAGTGACCATCGGGAAAGGTGATTACAAGATTCAGTGTCCTTTGGGGCTAATTTATTTAAGCTCACTTTGCAAAGACATCTATAACACACCATCAGCAATGATTGAGAAGATGCACATGAAATATAATAGCATGTGTCATGAACATGAATGAGATTGATTACATTCTCAGTCATTGATTTTTCAAACTGCCTCGAAGTTAATACACAACAAAGCAAACATTGCACAATCAAAGTACAACAACAGAACCGTATGTTTTGTGTGGTGTGAACAAAAGAGCTGTCTAATGACAAACAGGCTCAGCAATAACGGCTTCATAATAGTAGCAGTGAGTTACTGATACACAGTAGAGTTTTTTTTTTTTTAGAATGGAGATGTGGCCTTCAGCTGTGACTCTGACACCTGCAGAGTGTGTGTGTGTGTGTGTGTGTGTGAGAGAGAGAGAGAGAGAGAGGTGTACATGACAGGGCATGTAAGACAGAGACAGTTAACATCTAATTGCTCTGACTTTGGAGAAAAGAAAAAGAGAAACAGGAAGAGAGAGGAAATAAAAACTGAGTGAGTGTTATTAATTTAGTATTGTCTATGATATATGTGGGTGGCACAGTAGTGAAGTGGGTTGATTCTGAGCTCAGGTTACTGTCGTGAAGAGTTTCACATGTTCTCTGTGTGTCACTGTGGGTTTGCTATCGGTTCGTCAGTTTCCTCCTACTTCCCAAAAACATTCGTGTATGCGGATTAGCTACGCTCAATTGTTTCTAGGTGTGAATGTGTGTATGTGTGTATGTGTGTCTGTGACTGTGTCTGTGTGGGTGCGTGCGCGTGCGTGCGTGTGCGTGCATGGACTGGCATGTATTCCCGCCTCGCTCCCAGTGCTCCCTGGATAGTCTCCAGTTCCACCTTCACCTTGACCAGGATAAAGTGCTTACTGTAGATGAATGAATGTGATGATGTGACTGGTATGGTGTATTCATATGTCTCATACATCACTGATTGTAACTCTAACATACACTCACGACCGCCGACTCCAAAATTCAGCTTAATAATAAACCTGACGTTTTTCCTCCATTGGAGTCTTTGATATCTGCTGCTGGATTTGTACATGTATCTAGTGTTTTCAGATACATCTCGAGACAGATAAATGTCGTAGTCCTTTTTTAGTGCACTTTTCCATTACGGTTTTTGTCAAGTGAGCGAAATGCCACACTGTGTTGACATTCAAATGAATGGATTTGTAAAGTAGCGCTGCTCTGTGATAACAGTTCGATGTTTGGCAGAGAGATAAGTGTGGTAGGAGGAAAGCAAGCATCTCAGCTTCCCACACGTTAAGAGAGAAGCAGAAAGACAATGATAGAGGTCTCACTATTAAGCTCAGAAAAAAAAAATCACTTGTACAAAACTGCAAGCAAGTGGAAAACTGCTCGAGGATTACACTCTAGCTAGAAAATAACAAAACAACTTGCTTATTATAGGACTTCTAGGATAGAATAGTACTTGTTCAGAAATGTAGATATGCAAATAAATCAATATTCAGACCAGATAAGACTATCTCTAGTTGCTACGGAGCTAAGATAAGAGAAGGAGCAAGGTATTGAGGCTATTGCTAACTCATCTGCTGTTCTCTCCTTACTGAGAAGTTCATTTTATCATTGCGGGTCACAGCAATTACAACTTATTCCACATTTAAATGTCAGCGAGCATGTAAGTTCAGAGACGGTAGACACACTCAGACACACACTCAGCACTTCCAGAACATTTTAATTTGCTATGAGATCATAATGCTTGGACACGACTTGGTAAGTAAGGCATGGAAATGAGATCATTAAGTCGTGGAAACGAGATAATTAAGTAATGGCCATGACTTAGTAGCACAAGGGATCTAGATACTTAAGTACGGCCACATCTTAATAACACATGGTCATAGTAATAAATATTACTTTGTTCCCACACTAACCCATTGTAAACTCACGAATGGTGGAAATAGAATATTGGGTGCAATGAAAATCCTCAACTTCCCAAGATTAGTCAAGAAACAGGATTAGGAAGAATTAGCCCAAACAAGACGAGGTTGAGAGGAGATTCCTGAATTTCAACAAATTTGCCAAATATTGCCAAATATGCCAAATATTTGTTAATTATGTATGAGTGGCTATGAATGGCATGGCAAAATGACAAGTAGAAAAGAGCACCATAACCATAATGGTCATGATCATAACCCCAAAAATGGAGTGCATGTGTATACAAGTAACTGTGAGGCACTTAGTTAGTCTACACGTCGTGTCTCCACTTGTTACGATGTAGACCAGGGGTGTCCAATCTTATCCACAAAGGGCCAGTGTGGGTGCAGGTTTTCATTCCAATCAAGCAGCAGCCACACCTGATTCCACCTGTTTAATCAGTTGATCTTGGCTTTCAATAGACTATCAGGTGTGGCTTCTGCTTGGTTGGAATGAAAACCTGCACCCACACCGGCCCTTTCTGGATAAGATTGGACACCCCT
>CM040466.1:5421504-5456806 GCA_022758105.1 Pangasianodon gigas
CCAGGGGTGTCCAATCTTATCCACAAAGGGCCAGTGTGGGTGCAGGTTTTCATTCCAATCAAGCAGCAGCCACACCTGATTCCACCTGTTTAATCAGTTGATCTTGGCTTTCAATAGACTATCAGGTGTGGCTTCTGCTTGGTTGGAATGAAAACCTGCACCCACACCGGCCCTTTCTGGATAAGATTGGACACCCCTGATGTAGACACTAGAAAAGTTTACATACATGCTCCATTATTATTTACTGAAAGTATGTTATGAATGTTTGCTACAATTGTACAAGTTTGTTCAATTAAAAGAATACATTTTTATTTGCATAGTGTATACAAAATATGTTTTATAATTTACAAAAACTAAATTAAATAGATGATTTTTAATGGTAAGAGCTCTACTCTGTGTTCTTTAATAAGAAGTCAGTTCACTGTGACAGTTCTGAAAATTATCCAAGGAAAAATAGTCTTCAGTAAAGATATGTCTTCAATTTTTCAGTAAGATTTGAAAGCCCTGCCCCCTTCCTCCCATCTCACAATAGTAATCTCTTGTCTCGTCTCGATTTTCTTGCTTGAAAGATATGGCCTCCCCGTCTGTTAAGGTAAATGGAGAATAATTTGATTTCATTTACATGAAATAAAATCTATCAATGTATGTTTGATTTGGCTAACATTAGACAAGTATATGGTTACATTTACATTTACCTCATTTGGCTGATGATTTTATCCAATGTGACTTACAGTTGAGACAGGATACAAATGAGCAGTTGAGGGTTAAGGGTCTTCCAAATGAACTTCTGACTAGAAGCCCAATGCCTTAACCATTGAGCTACCATGACCACCGGGTTAAAGTCTGTATAGTTATTTGGGATGCCACTGAATATTTTGGTTGAAATGACCAAAAACAGCACTTTTTTGGCCACAGAGGAAAAAAAGATTAAATAGCCCTTCACTGAAGTGTCAAGCCTGTCACAGTAGAAACTGTTGTGTGCATTTGTATGCATTTTTCCTCTTCGCAATAACTGGTTCACTATAAATACACACCACAATCCATTACGAAGTATTGCTCCGATAACTAGCCAAAGCCTTTGCTATTGAGTGCACTCTGTTCTGGCTTTGACCCTGTTTGTTTAGTTATGTTTTGGATAGTTTGCTTTGCCTGTTTGTTGACCTCCTGAACCTTTTCCCTTTTGATTTGTCTGCTTTGCCATTTGCAGTAATAAGCCTGCACTTGCATCCAAACTCATGTCTATACTTGAGAATTATAAAATGAATAAATTAATTCATTTGGTCATTCATCTTCAGGTTAAATGTGTATCAGAGTACAGTTCACTTGGCACAAAGCAGGCAAATTCAGCCTGGTTGGAATGCCAGTCCATCAGTCTATCGCAAGGCACCATTCACACACACACTCACTCATAGTGGCAACGTACTGTAGCTACTCCACTTACCTGCATGTTTTTGGTCAGTGGGAGGAAACTGGAGAACCCAGTGGAAACCCACACGGACACAGGGAGAACATGTGAACCTCCACACAGATGGTAACCCGAGCTCAGGATTGAATCAGAGACCCATGAGCTGTAAGGTGGCATCACTTTTCCAAGCCACCATGCCACATTTCATTCATTCATATTCATCTTTCTGTCACTTTGTTCCATCCATGTCTTTTGCTCACTGTCAAGTCTCTCTTCACTTTTGATACTCTTAGTGGTGCCCCCATTTCAGATACTTTCACTTGCCTTGACTTTGGATGGATCTCCTGTGGTCTCTCTCTGTAGGTAGCCGGGTAGAATTGGCCTCTAATGGAAATCAATTCAGTGGAACAATAACAGAACACATCCACGCAACACAATAAAGCACTTATGCTGCAGTTCCACTTGTCCTTTCACACTCATAAAAGCACTTGACTAGCTAGCTGTTGCTGCTCCCTGTTTCAATTTGCATGTCATTCCCTCGCCTACACAGAACACACCGAGACTGTGAAGAGAAGTGTTTCAGTACCTGCTGCTGTAATGGGAACACATTATAACAGGTGTCTAAATGCTTTTCTAAGTAATGACGACACTGGTTTTTTTCTTAGACTTGAAAGATTTTTTTTTTTCTTGAGGAAAACTGACTTGAAAAAAAAAAATTATTCCATTGCTGTAAGAATTGTATAGAGATCATATAGTAGGGATTTAATAGAAATCTTCCATCAGCTCTGAGATGAATAATAGCCATCTCATGACAATGACATCGTCTGTTCTACATATGTAGCCTGGCAACTGTACAAAATGTGTCATGGATCAAATCCCAGCTGTGACACTGGCCGTCCTTTGGTCCAGAATTTGAAACAAAGCAGCTGGGTGAGATTAGATGAAAGCGAGGCTTTTCTCTCTCCTTCCCTGAGTGATCTACAGCTACACAGTCATGTAGTAGGTGATGTGACTAGCATACTGATCTCCTCCATGCATACTAAAACAGGCAGCGATTGAGCTGGAAAAACACAACTGAGCTGGGAAAGAGGCATCAGCAGGCATCACGTATGGTTTTGTGTGTGTGTGTGTGTGTATACACAGTAACACAACTGGAGTGCTGTGGCATTATCAGGTTCAAACTTGCAATCTCCTGACAATAAGGCAAATGCTTTTTCATTGCACCATTTGGGAGCCCTGAATAGGGAAAACTTGAAAATTTTCAGAGCAATGGCTCTCACTCTATTAGGTAGAATTCACTATAAACCAGCTTGAATGCAAATATCATCTGCCAGAATAAATTTTACAGGGTACAGATGAAGATACTGAAAAATTGATTCACACAATTTAATTATTTCAGAGAGATTTAAGATGCTTATTTTTTTTGTGTAGGTGTTCTTGCTAGTGTGCCAAATTAATGTGCCAAATTAGAGGTTATAAGTGATTTTGGAATGTATTATCACTTTGAACTAGAGATAAAATTACTGAGAGAAATCGTCATTGCCAGGAGGCAACAGACAAAAAACTTGCATCATGCGGCTTAATTAACAGTCTGGATCTCAACTAAATCCAAATTAGGTCAAATCCAATTTAGATTTCAACCACAGCCACCTTTCAAATAAAAAGTGTATGCTAACTAATAGTTGGATGAAAGAAATTCAGTGTATCTACTTTTGAGCTCCAGAGCAGAATGCTTTTGAGTAGTGATTTTATTAGTGTGTGTCTATCACAGCCTTGAGTTTGCAAATCTTAGATGGTTGAAAGGGAAAAAAAACTCCTCAATTTCTTAAAACTATGAAAAAAAGAGGGATAAAATTTGTGATTGTTGGTAAACATTGGATCAGTTTATCTTGGGCTAAACATTTTTTGCAAGCTCTAAATGCCGTGAAAGAACAGATACTCAGATTTGCTATTCACTTCAACTGCATACATGCTGCCTGTGGCTGAATTCGGTGGACTGCCATATTTATTAGTCAGGAGCAAGTAATGATCCAGGTGACAGCACCATGTTTCTAAGATTCTGAGATGCTGACCTTTATTCAGACTAGTTAAAATACAATGTGTTATTAAATTAGAAGAGTTTATTCTTTTGGACCAACTAATGAGTAATTTGCATGTGCATTTGTGGCCCTTCTGCAAATACTTAATAAATGTGGTTTTGGTTGGGGTTAGCAAGATAATTAGCAAATGGTTTTGACCCTTTACAGCCTCTCTGGTCTTTTTAACATGTCAGTTTCTGAAACACAGCAAAACACAAAGGGGTAAGAAATCTTTTCTCATATAGTTAGCAATATGAAGTCGGAGGTCATAAAATGATTTTACAGGATTGAACAGCCAGTGGTACAGCCTGATTTATTATCCCTATTTTAATTCATTATTGACAGTTATAAGAGAAAGAGAGAGACAATGATTTTAAATATTACCAGTTAAAGACTGGTTTTCACTATCATTAATAGACACAAATACTTCTCTTAGTATGTCTTTTCTTCAATAACACATAATTGTACAAATGATTTAAACAGGACCATTACATTAATATAATTATATAATTATATAATAATAAATAATAATTAATATGCGCCACATATTTATAATGACGGGATTTAAAGAGAACTACCTTGACAGGCCCTGACAACAACTCTACCTGAAATCTTTTGGCCAGAGGAGGTTTGTATAGCAGGGTCTAGGATAGAAATTCTTCCTTAGGGACTGAAAGGTAAATTCTCCATTTGGTATCAGTCCTTTCTCGTAGTGCTGTGTACTGTGGAGATTTTACACAAACATCATATAATACTGTCTTCCCAGTAGTATAGAAACCTATATCCTGATATCTCCTTAGTAATAAAGACTGATCATTACTGTCATACCTCTTCCAAGCTTCAGGTGTTATCTATAGTCCAGGAACAGCCCAAGAAATAATACAGTTTATGGAAGCTTTTGTAGTTGGGGGAGAGCAGCTTTACACCTCTGAATTAAGCTGTCTACAATTCTTACGGATAAACCCTTGTAACACTTGCCATTAACTGTCACTGAACTGAGGCTAAATGAAGCAGATCTGTCACTCTGGTAATGCAGGAAGTTTAGGAAAGCACTATTAACAATTGTCATCTTGTCAAGTCCACAAACGCTTTATGTACTTGGAGACTGAAATCCTTAGGCTTGTATAAGACTCTATAGAGTCTATAGAAAAGGTGTGGAAGTATCCTCTGCTACTTCTGGGGCCTCCCTTTCACTCTGTTCATCAGTCCTTCCCAGTTCTTTTCCATGTATTTTTTCAGTCCCAAAGAGAATTCCAAGAAATGTGAAACCCTCTTTATCCCATCTGCAGTGCTGCGGGAGATGGGGTTTCCCTTTGTTCTGCCAGTCACCCACTAGGAAATATTTTCCAAAAGCTCCAAAAAGCAGATTGATTTGAGGTTATCTTTGGTATTTCCAAAACAATTACATTGTCAGCATAATGTGATGTGTTCTATGTGAAGACAGCAAGGGCACGATGGAAATAGCATTTAATAGCCCTGAAAGGAGGCATCCTTGATGTATGTCTCTGGTGATGGAAAAAGGTCTTGTTTAAGAGCCATTAATTCTGAGTACGCAGTATATATTGTGATGTATGAGTTTTATATAGGATACAAAATGTGGGCCAAAACTGAAACCCTCCTGGGTTTTAAAGAGATATAAATGGTCTACTTTGCCACAAACCTTTTTCTTTGTCTAAAGATAGAAAGCCAATGTTTAGTTTGTGTCTCTTTGCAACAATGATAATGTCTTACAGCAAGAAAATACTACCAAAAAGCATTTGTTTTGGGATGCAATAAGACTGGTCTTCATGAGTCAGATTTTTGTCATCTGTTTGTCACAGCCTTTGACAGAATTTTTAGATGGCACACAGAATAGCAACATTGGGCACCAGTGCTTTAAACTCTCAAGGTCTCCTTGTTGAGGTAATAGCATCAACAGTGACAATTTAAGGGAAGAGTCTCCTGATCCACGCACTCTAGCCATACATCATAAAAGGTCCACAAACATTTATAAAACCTGGCTGACAGACTATTAAGCCCAGGTGATTTTTTCATTATTTTGCTCCTGGCAGCCCTTGTCAACTCAGCAAATGTCAGGGTTTTCTCTCTTTCTGGGAGCTGTGGCATGCCAGCCATGAAGAATCTGACCAGTTGACACCAACTGAGGGGTGTCAACTGGTGAGATTTCTGGGGGGGACCAGATTTCATGCTGCTCTTTCAAGTCTGAGGTAAATGCATTAGATGCATCCATATCATCCAGTTGGGAGAAACAGGCTCTAACAAGTACTCCCTTGCCTTGCTCTTCCAGTAAATTCCCTAATAGAAACTCCTTTCAGTGGTGACACTGTTATTTGAGACATCGCTAATGTTGGAGCTGCTTTGTTTAAGAATTTCTTGTTCTAAGAGATGTAATGTTCTGTGCAGTGTCATTTTTTATGCACTTTGCTCATATCCCACCACTGCTGTGATGTTGGTAAACTAGCTTTCTCTTCTCTCCAAGAATTCTAGAAAAGATGGAAAAGGCTCAGTGATAATAATCTATTAGGTGCCAGAGTGAGTGATGAGATGCGGATGATCTGTTAGAGAATCTGGTGATGCCAAAAAATATCTTGGTTTTTGAGCTTCTATATAAAAGTGGCCAAGCCGTGCTCCAGACACACATTTGAATTAACCTTTAATGAAGCTGTTTTTGAATTCCCTATTGTCAAGTATATTTGTTCAGCAAACCCAAGTGGAACCTCTAAGTTGTGTCAGTATTTTAAATATTAAATAAGCATAAATCAGTGAAGAGAAATGTTTCCACTCACACAGTCCTCCCAGTAATGTCACACATGCACGCCAATACAGAGAATGTAAGGCAGAGAAAGAGAGAAGGACAGCTTTATGTATGCCGTAGACCAATCTTATAGCCAAACCATTAGTCCTTCAGTCTTCCACCACTCTCTCTCTCTCTCTCGCTCTCTCTGCAGCATTTTGTAGACACTTTTAAGAAGCACCGATGCTTGAATTATTGCACTCTGAAAATTCATGCTGGTGATCCGAGCTAGAGGATGGCAGCTTTCTCTAAGCCTTGTTGATTTGTGTGTGTGTGTGTGTGTGTGTGTGTCTGAATGAAAGTGCTAAGGATTCGCTGAGCAGGTCTTGATAAGGTCTCTACAGTTAGCTTTTGCATTGTGTTATCAATGATATCAGTGTGTGTTCTGGAACTACAGCATGGTCTGCTCAGCAGAGATCAGTGAGGTTTGTGCTCAGAGCAATACAAAAGTGAGATCAGTGTGGCACGGCAGTCAGTAAATTAATCTAACAATAGCTGCGTTTACATGGACACTAATAATCTGATCGTAATTGGACTAGAAGCACAATCAGATTTAAAAAGTCAAATGTAAACACGTCAATCGGAATGAATTGGCCAAAACCGATTAAAATTTCATTCGGATCGTAAGGGGTGGTTTAAACCTTTTCTAGTCCGATGGAGAGGACATGTAAACACTTCATCGGATTGAAAATGAAACCAGGTAGTTCTGCGCATGTGCAATGACGTACAAATCACGTAATGACGTATGACGCACGGCTGACTGACAGCTGCTTTATCGGCCCTCTCACCATGCCCTTACAGAACATGTAAACGAATTTCTTGACCGTGCTCTTATGGTCGCCAAATTGATTGGAGATCACATGGTATTCTGCACAGCTGCCGAGTTTATACAGTACAATTGCGACTCGCATTGTCAGCGGTATTGGGGCTCTGACCGTAGCCTCACCAGGTGCCATGTACCCCTCCACCATTGAGCATCGTGTCATAAATGACTGTCGTGTCATCCTAAAATTCTCCTTCCACTCCTCGTCTGTGAAGTGGTGCAAGACGACGTCCCACCAGTCCTTGCCTCATCCACAGACGCCTTGTTCTGGGCTCAGGAAGGGGCATTTTTAATTGCTTGATAAATACACGCAGTACCACACAAAACATCACGCGCTCGTCGTCTTCTAATTAGCAGCTGAAATAGGCAAATGTTAAGTCTGCTTTTTAAAACGAAAAAAAAGAAGCAATGGCAAGAGAGTGGCTGCTAGTATCTGCATGTTGGAACGGCGGGAAACGTGTATTCGTGCACTGTGCGCATGTCAGAAGATCAAATCCGATTCTGTCATGTAAACGCGCATATCAACCCGATTACATTATTCAGCATTCTTGTAAACACTGTGATCGGATTAATCAATCTGATTGATTTCATTCCGATTGAAACAACAAGTGTCCATGTAAACGTGACTAATGGTTCATCCACATGTAATGCTTCACTCTGTTCTTACAGTTACGATCTGGTAGCACTTTATAATAATGAGATTATAAGACATGAGCTTTTACTTTAGAATTAACTTATCATGAATATATTTTTCTTTACAA
This sequence comes from Pangasianodon gigas, assembly GCA_022758105.1. Classification (NCBI taxonomy): domain Eukaryota; kingdom Metazoa; phylum Chordata; class Actinopteri; order Siluriformes; family Pangasiidae; genus Pangasianodon; species Pangasianodon gigas. The sequence continues at coordinate 5,429,366 of CM040466.1, forward strand.
TTAACTGATCATGAGCAAATCAGGTTAGGCATTGCTGGAACCTTTGTCATACTCTATCAACCTCAATCCCATCAATCAAATTCATTCAGGTCTTCTTCATTAACTGGGTGAATGTGAGGCAGTGACTTTTAACATCCACTATCCCACCATCCAGGAATACTGATCAGTTGACTATAAAGTGTTACCAGTGCTATGTGATTAGAAGGTCAGTGGGTCAGACTGTCTTACAACAAAAGTGCACCAGCTGACTACAATCAGACTTTCTCCCTTTTTGGATCAGCTATAGACTGGACATGCTGTGCAGACACAGCGCTGGCTGGAAATAAATTAAGAGTACTCCTCCAGATGAAATCCTCAATCAAATTATTTTAGGATTCTGGATCTTAATTTGGAGATTGGAGGCTTGTCAATGTTTTTTTTTTCTTTCTTTGTTTTTAACTTGCTAGGGGCAAGATTCGCCTTTAAAACATCTATTTCAAAATTAAGGTTTTGAGATTAAAAAAAAAACAATCTGAACCCTAAATAAGAATCTCAAAATGTCAAATTTTAAAAATACAGATTTTATGTAATTTAGCCCAAATGTGAAGCATGCAGGATTCTCAGGGAGAAGTAGACACTTTCAATGTGTTTAAACACTTAAAAAGTTTTTTGTTCTACACAAATAGCTAGTTTTCTGCAGTGATGTTAAACACTTGACGATTAGTATATGCCTAGTGTCACTATTTAGGTAATGTTCTAGCCACCTAGTTTGCTGGCAGTCGTTAGCAGCTAACATCCAAAGTTACAGTAGCTGCTTAATAGGAATTTCAGTATTTCAACAGAACATATTTTCTGATGAACTAACTTTATTATGGTTTATATCTTCCATTTTGACTCCACTTAACTCTACCCCACATTTCTTCAGTTCACTTCATGGATGCACCGACTGTTATTGGGTAAATGCTGATTTTAAACACTCTGGAAATCTTTACTTTTCCACGGAATCTTGGATGATTCAACTTTGGCCTAATTTACATAAAATATGCATTTTCGAGAATTGAATTTTTGAGATTTGTATTTAGATAATTATTATCTCAAAAAACCATAATCCATGATTTTTAATGATATATTTTTAAAGACAAATCTTACCCATAGAATTGTATATGATTTGATGTGATTATAATGATGTGATGTGATTATAATTAAAAAAAAAATCTGAAATTCATATTCAAATGAACAAATTCATATTCCGAATTTCAGCAGCATTTATTTTAAAGTAGTTTGGGGGTGGATTCAGGACCAGCTATTCAGTAAATGTTACCACATAAGAGAAAACATTTCACCATCCACTCAAACAATGACTACATGAAAAGTTTTCTTTTGAAACTCAGTAGACAATAGAGTTTTTTCTCTGTTTGTTGGATGAGTGAAGTTTTTAAAAAAAAAATGCTAGTGACCGCTATGTCAACATCGCACTGAATCTACTTGTCTGCCGGGCAACTGTGAAAAACTGATAGCCTGGATACGTTATGTGCTTGTCCCAAGCTAGTGATTTGTCCGCCTCTGACAGGCAATAGGGTTTTGTACCAGTGAAAGCTGATTCTCTCAGGAGCCTCTTGCTGTGTGTGTTTTTGACTGTTTTTTCTCTACTTCCAAGCACAAACACTGTGGCCAGCCCATTATTAGTTTTCTAGCTTTTCTTCCAACTGTCTACTGCCCTCTATACTTCATTACCTGTCCACAACCACCCACAACCCACTACCTCCCCAGGGCTTCTAATGAGAAGGACAGAGAGAGAGTGATTGGGAGCGTGAGAGAGAAGGAGAAAGGATGAGAAGGTGGCATGTTTGTCCTCATGCTCCATTACTTCCTAATGGGATGGATTTGTCCTTATTCAGTCCACTGTGTAAAGCCAAGGGCTGGAAAAGCACAGCCGTCATTTCCTTGTCCTCAGTTCGAGACCATCTAATTCCCAAAGCAGAGTTCATTCTAGATCTGGGGGTACTGATGGTGAAAGCGTGACCCACGGGCAGACTAGATTGTCTTTGCTCACTGCGATCCATTTGCAGCTTTTTGCATCATCGCTGCTGCAAGCCTGCAGCTCTGTCTGTCCAGCAGGAGTGGAGCTAAATATAACTCCTGCTGAACTTACTGATGGAATGATGTATTTTTTATAACATCTTTTGAACCTAAATCTTAATGCTGCCTAGTACTTAATGGACTGCCACACTGATATTACCCTGTCTCTTCTCTACTATGCAGGTTTTTACACGATATGGGAAGTGTTATATGTTCAACGCAGCTGAGGAGGGCAAGGCTTTGAGAACCACGATGAAAGGAGGGACTGGAAATGGCCTGGAGATCATGCTGGATATCCAGCAAGATGAGTACCTGCCTGTGTGGGGCGAGACAGGTACATACACCCACCAACATTTTGGCTCTTTTAGAGGGTGTGTTTTGTTTGATTGTTTGTTCGTTTGTTTTTTATTAAAGCCACAGTTTTTGTAAGAAAGTGGTGTTAAGACAAAAGTCCACACAAGTTCACATCTGTCAGATATTCCTGTCCATGTGGGGACATTTTGTTCCCAACCAAGATATAAAAACACGTCCACATATACATATAATATTCACTTTTTTGATTATTAGCGGGTTTCACCTTTTATGAACTTCATTATACAGTTATTCATCATTATATAATTACTCAAATTACAATTTGACATAGTATGTATAAAATCAGCTGTACTGTATGTGTGTTATGTTAACCCCCCACTGACTTGGAACAGCTCAGAAAATATTTCAGGGGGTTCAAACCCAAAATCCTTCCTTCGCCAGCGGTGCCTCTGGGTATTGGCCTTTAGTATGACTCGCTGATTGATTTTCAAATCCTGAAATGTATCGCCCACTATAGAGACCTACAAATATGTTGAAAAAAAGAAAAGTTGATGGGGTGCAAAGACAAGAGAGATGGGAGACCAAGGACATGTATTTTCTTAGCAGAGGTAATTCCATCCCATATAATGTTATATATTTTTGTTATTTGGGAAACAGATATATGTTTAAAAAAAACTTAACTCAGTATAATCAATATTATCACCTAATAGTTCATATAGATGAAAAGTTCATGTTAGCCCTTCTTTTTCCTAGAAACGCATTAGAATGTAGTTTTGTTATTCCTAATTTAACCTGCAAACTCCACCTCTCTGTTAAAACACACACTAGACTAATATGAATGTAATCTCCATCATTACAGGCCTTTTAAGTTCTTCTTCGTTCTCGCAATAGTACATTAATAACACAGTCAAATGCTCTGTCAGTGTTTTCGGGCTCCTGGGAGCATTACACAGAGCAAAGAGTTTCTTATTGCTTCACTGAGATTCACTCAGCCACTTCATTCCTCTTCCTACAGGATCATTTTGCGCTTTTCATAAAGGCCTATGCTCTCGCGCCTCCCAATAGTGATATACTAGCTACCATAATATCTGTAAAGGCACATTTTACACCACATTTTCAGACTATAACATACAATTTATTAATTCTGATATATTTATCATTGAGTACGACATCATATTGACCCATTTTTGTAGGAACCAGCTTTATAATAAATGTTTCAGTGTTTTCTTAGTTTTGATGGATTTTCCAGTGTAAACAGTCTACAGATGAGTCTATAGACCACAAACAACTTGTCAGGTGACTCACCAACTAGTCTTAAACAATTTAGCAACAGTTGTTGATGTTTAGTTCATATTCTGTACACAATCAATAGACTATCAACTTGTACCTTTCACTTTATTTGGATCGTCCAGATTGTTGGATTGTTGATGTTTCGTAGATAATCTATTGACTGTAAGTCATATCACTTTTTCAAATTCAGGTCATGATAAATTCTGTGGCGTGTTGGTGAGCTTTAAGACTCTCTATAGATGGTTTGTAGAGTGTCTATATTGGATTATTGTCATGTCAGCCCTCTCTGTAATCACAAACTCTATTTCCCAGATTTTCAGCCAAATAACAAACTGCTTAGACTTTCCAGAAGGTCTCTGTTACATTCTCTCAGTCCATTGTGAAGTATCACTCCTAGCTGATCATTAGTGACATTACCAAGCTTTTACTAATGAATGCACTCTGTTCTGGTTCTGACCCTGCTTGTTTAGTTATCGAGTTTGCTTTGCCCATTTGTTGATCACTGAACCTTTGCCTGTTTATGACTTCGACTCTCTCTTTGCCCTTGGGATTTGTCTGCTTTTCTATTTACATCAATAAACCTGCACTTGCAACTAAACCCCTGTTCGTTCCTGACAACAATCTAAATAAAGTTTTCCTTTAGTTTCTAATCAAATGTATCATTTCATACAGTATCATGCTTGTGAAATTAAAACAGTAAATATAGAATTTGATCTCTTAAACATGGAATGATGTGTTTGCTTATTTTCAGAGAAGGACTCGTTGAGGAAGCTCATTACTCCTCTCTGATGCTTTCTTTTTCTTTTTCAAATATAACATATTAGATAAATCAAATAATAAATAGCTGACTTAATTCATTGGGTAAAAGAGAATTTTATAATTTAGAATGTTAAAATTAGCATTTTAATTTCACTGAGAGTAATATCAATAACTGCTTATAAAAGTCACAATACACGCAATGTAAAGTTCAAAAATGAATAAAATTGAGGGAGTGTAACAGAATAAATGGTAATAAATAATAAATATAGACACACGATTGGAAGCAAAAAAAGTAAAACAAAAGTAAAGTAAAAAGATTAACCAGTAAATCCCATTGTTGGGTGCAAGCCAGTTGAGCATGGATTTCCTTTTTAGTCTGGTTCCTCTCAAGGTTTCTTCTTAATGTTGCCTCAGGGAGTTTTTCCTCTCCACTGTCACCTCCGGCTTGCCCATTAGAGATCAAAATCTACATCTGGATTTCTTTAAAGCTCTAAATACACTGTAATGTTCTGCATGGAAGAGTAGTCCAAGATCCTGTCCATTTGTTAGTCGTTACAGGAAGAGGCTCAGGGCTGTTATTCTCTCCAGAGGAGGCGTCACCAATTAATATTTGTGTGGGTGCTGATCATTTTGAAACCAGTGCTTGTGCACTACTTGAGAAAATGTTTTAGACTGCTCAGAATTTCACTCACTGCATATGGTGTTCTTTTTTATATATATATATAAAAATATACTGCATTAGAGTGTACGGAGCTGAGCTCCGAGGTGGACAGTTCTCCTGCGTGTCTGTTCTGAGAGTGTTGGGAATATAGCTGAACACATTAGGCTGTGTTGAGCCCCTCTGCTTCCTCAACATTATCTACCCAAACCACCAGGCTGTCCTCCATTTGCCCTCCACCCCTCACCTCACCTCCCTCCGCATCACTCCTTCTTATTCTAGGTGAGTGAGAGAGAGAGAGAGAGAGAGAGAGAGAGATGGATGGGTAGAAGCAAAAATTGGAAATGCACGGTGCAAAGTGGAAGTGTGTGCATGCATATGCAATTCCTCCAATGTGTTGCGGTGGCCAGAAAAAGTTTTGGCACAAGGTTCAGCGGAGGTAAGGTGGGTGGAACTCAACAAACTCTGTGGACTTGTTTATTAACATACAATGTTGACTTTTGCTGGCTGCTGCAAAAGAAACCTTTTATTTCATCCACGCATATTGGGAGTATTATGAAAGAATACTGATGAAACTCTAGTTCATTCCAAAAGAGGAAATATAAAGTGTTTTCACTATTTTATTTCAGTGATCTGATTGCTCTTGGTTGGTAGATTTGGCCAGAGTCTACTGTTTAAAAAGTCTTATACCACAGTGCTGCTGAATTCTCAATTCTGATTGGTCAGAAGATGTTGATTAATTTTTTAGAACAGGAATTCTGACAGTAGTTCTGGTTGCAAGACAAATCACAGGTTCATATTAACAAACTCTTTCTAATACTTTATTGTTTCTATAGTAACAACTTGCACAAGAACTTGTATGGTGGATGTGCAATTAAAAATTGTGTGTAATTGTTGATGTGGTGAAGTTTTCTGCAAGGAGATGTTTATATAACATTTTTTGTCTAATTAGCTTCGTGAGAGATTAAAAGAGAGGCTGGTGAGGAAAAATATCTCTAAAAAATTATGACATTCTTTAATCAATAAAAATTGTAAACAACAAAAAATTGTTGGCAAACCGCTGTGGTATAAGAATAACACACTTTGGGATGTGCTGTTCTTGGAAATTAATCAACTTCAGGGTGGTAACTCCACTTCATGTCATGCTGTATCACAACACCCTGTTGTTGATTATTTTCCTATAACAGCACATCCCATGATGTTTCATTCCTCGCCTCTCTTCTCCTCTCCTCCTCTGCTCTCTTTGTCTCCTCTTTTCTTCTCCTCTCCTCTCATCTTTTTCTTATCTCCTCTCTTCTTTGTTTCTCTTCTCCTCTCATCTCATCTCTTCTCCTCTCTTCTTCTCCTCTCCTCCCCTCTCTTTTTCCCCTCTCCTTTCCTCTCCTATTGTCTTTTCTCATCTCATCTCCTCTCCCCTCTTCTTTTCTCTGCTCAAGTCCCTCTCCCCTCATCTCCTCTCATCTTTTCTCATCTGACAGTGCAGTGGTTTGCCCTTCTGAGCTATGTAAAATGGTGAATATGCTTCACAGTGGTTAAGTTGTGGTTCCAGCATTAGAAACACACTTGACCTTGCTCTCCCCTTCACAGCCACAAACAAATCACTCTGTACACTCAGCACTGCAACAGACTGAACCTATAGGGGGCTTCAAAATCCATGTTCCAGTTCATCAACCTCCTGCCCATTCACTGTGAGCTTACAGCTTCTCTTGGTGTTTATACTTTTATTATATTGTGTGTGCGTGTGTGTGTGTGCTTGTGTGTTTTCTGTCTTTTTTCCCAATGTTTCTCATGTGTTCTCTTGCACTCCTTTTAACTCCAGGCCATTTTCAGTCTGCTCAGCACACAAGGCTGTTGCTCTCTCCACACATTTGGAGAAGATGGGGTCACACGCACACTCACTCACACGCACACACATATGCACACACACTGTGTTTTGAGGCTGGAGTTGATGAAACACACCAGAGTTTTCTTAGCGGGAATGAAAAGAGCAGCTTGTAGAAATGTAAAACAGTGTGAGAGAAGATAAGGAGTGAGTAGACTAACCAAAAGAGAGGACCTTTTCAACAAAACTCTTTATCATTTTTATTCCTCTTTTTCTCTCTCTCTCTCACTCTCACTCTAATTCTCTCTTTTTTCTTTAATCTATGAAATATTTCATATCAGGTGAAAGAGAAAAAAGTGAAACTTCAGAAGCAGAACCATTTGGATTTTTCAGAAGCATTACCTGCCTCTGGCTCCATGTGCATCTGAAGCCTGTCTCATTTGTAGTCTTTACATTTTACACACCACACACACACACACACTACAAATTCTCACAAAGTCTGAGTATATGTATGCATTAACTCCATGACCTACGGCAGTATTATGATTGTATTTCTGTTATGTTGCTTTAATCCCTGTTTAAGGATAAAAAAGCATTTGTTAGCTGACTGTCACTAATGTGTTTGCTTAGGATAGTCAGTTCTGCACCACTTCCTGACAGTGTGATAAATATAGATTGTGTGTGTGTGTGTGTGCTAGTATTTGGTTTGTGTGGCTCTCCCTCACTCCATGCTGCAGCCTAATGCAGCTCATGACACAGCTTGAGACATAATATAAGGAGGCAGTTTCCCAGAAAGGGAAGATATGACAGCACTCAATGCTGAGGGCAAAAGAAAGCTGAAATGTCAGAGAGAGCGCACGAGAGAGAGAGGGATGAAGAAAGACACCGCAGGGCTGGAGAGGGTGTTAATGCCAGTCGTGATCAGCATTGGGAGCTGTTAGAGCTCCATGACATGAAACAGCCTTTAGTCATGAGGAGACGTCAGTGGGATCTGAAAAACCAAATCCTACAACGCTGACTGGATACAAATCCAGGGTTCTTAAATGCCTCATCTCCAGACACATCGAAAAAATAATTCTGTTTTGAAAAAATAATGGATATTCAGGTGTCAAAGCAAGGCCCAGGACACTGCTAAACCCTTACACACCCCTTATTTTTGTCTTTTTTTTTTTACATGGAAAGAGCAAAAACCCTGAAACATTCATTTCTCAATTAATTTGAAGCTTGTGGCAACTCACAAATTACATATACTGCCTTGCATAAGTGTTCACACCTCCCTTGACCATTTCGACATTTTGTAGTGTTAGTCTTAATTTGGATTTTTACCATTTGATTTGTATATGTCTAATATTTGAAAGTGCAAAATATTTTAAAACTGTGAGCTAAATGTTAAACAAAAGCAATTGTTGGTTGGTTGCATCAGAACTCATGTAGGTGTTTCACAGCAATGTGGATGAATACTTGTGCAATCACAACTTTATTTTTTGGTAAATAATTTCGCAAACTATATTGATTATTTTTCCCCCTCCACTCCAATATTATGAACTGTTTTGTGTAGATTCATGATGTATAATCCCAGTTAAGTCCATTTCACTTCCAGGTTGTAACACTACAAAATGTAGAAAAGTTCAATGGGGCTGAATACTTATGCACTGTATTAAAGCTGTAGTTTGCAAAGTTCTAGTGCTTCTCCTAAAATGTCTATACAGTGTGTGTGTATATATATATATATATATATATATATATATATATATATATATATATATATATATATACACTTATACATATACATATATAATATATATATATGTTTATATATACTGTATATATTTATACACACACACAGTCAGGTCTGGAAGTATTTGGACAGTGACAGAGTTTTTGTGATTTTGCCTTTATACACCACCACAGTGGATTTGAAATAAAACAATCAAGATGTGATCGAAGTGTAGACTTTCAGCTTTATTTTAAGAGGTTCCACAAAAATATGGCATTTACCATTTAGGAATTACAGCCATTTTAAGCAAAGTACTTCCATTTTCAGGGGCTCAAAGGTATTTGGACAATTGACTGACAAGAAGTGAATTGACCAGGTGTGGTCCATTCCCTCGTTACTTCAAGACAGATGAAGCAGATAAAAGGTCTGGAGTTGATATCAGGTATTGAGTTGGCATTTGGCAGCTGTTCGACTGGAGCTACCAATATGAAGTCCAAGGAGATCTCAATGCAAGTGAAGGAGGCCCTCATTAGGCTGAAAAAACAACATAAATCTATAAGAGAGATAGCAAAAACCTTAGGTGTGGCCAAATCAACAGTTGGGTACATTCTTAAAAAGAAAGAAAGCACTGGTAAGCTCAACAATATCGAAAGGCCTGGAAGACCACAGAAGACAACTAAAGTGGATGATCGCAGAATCCTTTCCTTGGTGAAGAAAAACCCCTTCACAACATCAACAGAAGTCAAGAATACTCTGGAGAAGGTAGGCATATCAATGTCAAAATCTACAATCAAGAGACGCCTTCATGAATGTAAATACAGAGGATTTACAGCAAGGTGCAAACCACTGGTAACATTCAAGAACAGGAAAGCCAGATTAGACTTTGTCAGAAAACATCTAAAAAAGCCTCCCATGTTCTGGAATAAGATTCTTTGGACTGATGAAACCAAGATTAACTTGTACCAGAATGAAGGGAAGAGAAAAGTATGGCAAAAGAAAGGAACAGTCCATGATCCAAAGTATACCACATCATGTGTCAATTATGGTGCAGAGAGTGTTATGGCATGGGCATGCATGGCTGCCAATGGAACGGGCTCACTGGTGTTTATTGATGATGTGACTGCTCACAGAAGTAGCAAGATGAATTCTGAGGTGTATAGGGCTATACTCTCTGCTCACATTCAGCCAAATGCTACAAAACTGATAAGACGCCGCTTCACAGTGCAGGTGGATAATGACCCTAAACATACTGCGAAAGCAACTCAAGACTTTTTGAAGGCAAAGAAATGGAATATTCTTCAATGGCCAAGTCAGTCACCTGATCTCAACACAATAGAGCATGCTTTTCACTTACTGAAGACAAGACTGAAGGCAGAAAGACCCACAAACAAGCAGCAACTGAAGGTGGCTGCAGTGAAGGCCTGCCAAAGCATCTCCAGGGAGGAAACTCAGAATTTGAGTTTTGAGAACATGGGCTCCAGACTTCAGGCAGTCATTGACTGCAAAGGATTCTCATCCAAGTATTAAAATTATGGTTATATTTACAATTATGTCACTTTGTCCAAATACCTTTGAGCTGTAATTCCTAAATGGTAAATGCCATATTTTTGTGGAACCTCTTAAAATAAAGCTGAAAGTCTACACTTCGATCACATCTTGATTGTTTTATTTCAAATCCATAGTGGTGGTGTATAAAGGCTCAGGGAATCTTTGCTTGCCACTGTTGCCTCTAGCTTGATCTCCTCATTACAGGATCTAAATCAGACAGTAGGATAGATCTCTTTTCTTTCCTTGGGTCATAAGATAAAACACTTTCACGGGAGTCCTTCTGTGATTTGTTATTATTTATTTATTATTTATTGGCCCCAGTGTGTGTAAGAGCTCAGATCATGTTATATTTGCATCATTGCTTTGACCACTGATGTGTGTGTTGGGAATCTTTGTGGACATGTTTTCCTGCCTAAGCCTCTCAAAAGATGCCTGCTGACTCAGTGGGTACATCAGAATCTTTTGAGTGCGTGAAAGATGGCATCCATCTGAGATGATGTTCTAACTCAAGCCTCAAAGATCTTGGTACCTAAATAATAACTCTTCAACCTAATAATGTTTTAACATGCCCTTGCTGACTTGTCCTCACCATTTATCCCTGCTGCTGTTTTAAGGGCTGTTTTAACATTTTATTAGCTCAACTGGGTGTCTGGAGGCCTTGTTATGTGGCCATTAGAGGGCTGAGGGATCAACTCAAAATAACTATAAAACAGCCAACAAAGCTGTTTTTATATATAAACAGGAGCGATAAAATGCTCAGAACATTTCTAACAACTACTTCATTACTTTGTTCCACTGGCTACTTAGCAATATAACTTTGTCCAACTGTTTAAATTGTCAAGGAAATTACTACAGCTACACTGTCAAGTGTGGCCTCCTCACCTGACATCAGTGCCTGATCTCATTAATGCTCTTGTGGCTGAATGAGCAAATCTCCACAGCCACACTCCAGAATCTAGTGGAAAGCCTTCCGAGAAGAGTGGAAGTTATTATAAGGAGGACTAAATCTGGAATGGGATGCTCAACAAGCACATGGGTGTGATTGATCAGCTGTCCACATACTTATGGCCATATAGTGTACATAAGAACATTTATTTTGTAAGGAAATCATATGTGGCCTCATTGATTTCTCTCCTTTGTTCCATATGATGTTCTGTACACATCAACAGCTTTATCTGTAATGTGTTTTAATGTTTTTGTTTTAGGTACATGTAAATATGGTGTAGATTTATTCCTCCCTTTCCCCCTCTCTGTCTGTCTCTTTTCTTTCTATAGAGGAGACAGCGTTTGAGGCAGGCGTGAGGGTGCAGATCCACAGTCAAGCTGAGCCTCCGTTCGTGCACGAGCTGGGCTTTGGGGTGGCTCCAGGCTTTCAAACTTTCGTAGCCACTCAGGAACAGCGGGTGAGTGACGAGAGTTCATCTTCTCCCATCTTTTGTCTCTTCCAGGTTATATTGGTTGTCCTTGCTATAGTGTATTCTTATGGTTCTTTTGGAGAGTTTCTGTTTTATTAGATTCCACTTGGTCCAGTTGCTTAAGTTTAGCATTGAATAAACTTTTGCAGCATAAGTGTGTCTAATGAGACTGAGAGTCTTTTTGTGTGCACATAATCTCATTCTGTGCCATGCTTCTTTCATCATTCAGCTATCCGGTGCTGAGACTTTCAAGTGATTATGTCCTTCATTTTGTTGGTTTTTTTTTTCTCTGTTTGTTTCTCTCCAGACTCTTTGTGCTTCTTTGGTCTCTGTATATGACCTTGCACTCAGCTGTCTCAATGCCAGACTTTTTCCTGTCAGCTGCTCCGTCTGGCCGTAAAGAGCTAAACATTTTAGACCCATGGCACTGTTCACCGCTTTCCACACTAATGACTAATTTCACACCAGCATGGCTAATGGTTGCCCACTAATAGCTCATGCTGATTAGGGCCGCTGAACATTATAGATTATCTAACAATTCCTGCAGTTTAACCTTGTAATGTCAGTGTGTTATGGGTTGTTTATTTTTCAGGCCTCATCTTGCAAATGGTCTTTATTGTGGACATTTGACTGCTTCACGTATTAAACTGTCTGGCTACTGATTATGTACACAGATCTAATGAAACCTGTTGTGCTTAGTAAAATCTGTCTTACCAATATATAAACCCTAGCAGCAGCCTACACTACAATAAACTGCACAAAATCTTTTGGTATCACAAAAAGAGACAGAATTTGCTGCTAATGTGGTTCTGTGGTGAGGAGGTATCTCAGTGGTTATAAGTTGGGTTCAGTGGTGATGAGGGGGTTCAGTAGTGATGAAGTAGTTAAGTGGTGGTGAGGGAGATCAGTGATGGGGAGGTGGTTCAGTGGTAATGAGGTGATGCTGTGATTCAATGGTGGGAAGGCAGTTCAGTGGTGAGGAGGTGGCTTGGTGGTGATTAGATGTTTCAGTGGTAGTAAGTTGGCTCATTGGTGATGATTTGGTTGTGCTAATGAGGTAGTTCAGTGGTAAAGAGGTTGATCAGTGGTGACAGGGTAGTTAAATGGTGGTGAGCTGATTCAGTGTTGCAGTGGTAAGGTGGTTCAGGGATGTTGAGGTAGTTCAGTGGTGGGGGATGTTTCAGTAGTGATGAGGTGATTCAGTGGTTTTGAGGTGGTTCAGTGGTGTTCGGGGTGGTGAGGTAGTTCCACGATGGTGATGTGGGTCAGTGGTGGTGAGCTAGTTTATTGATAGGAAGGCTCAGTGGTGGTGAGGTGGGTCAGTGGTTTGAGGTATTTCAGTGGTGGTGAGATGCTTCTGTGGTGATGCAGATGTTTAATGGTGGTGAGATGGTTCAGTGGTAGTGAGGTGGTTCAATGGTGATAAGTGGTGGTGGTGGTAAGGTAGTTCAATATTGTTGTGGGGGTTAATATTGATTATTATTGCTATATACTTATTTCAGATGTGAAATAATTAATAATAAATAGGCACTTATTTTCATAATATTCATAGAACTTGGCAGAATTGACGATGAGCTCATAATGCAATCCATTTGGTAGTGTAATAATCAAATTGCCTATTCGATCTTGTTTAGAGCTTTTAGCAGTTTTTGTCAGTCAGATTCAGTGGTGATGAGGTGGTTGAGTGCTGAATTGGTGGTGATATGGGTCAGTGGTGTTGAGGTAGTTCAGTGATGGTTAAATGGGTCAGTGTTGGGGGGGGGGGGGGGGGGGGGGGGGGGGTGATTCAATGATATTGAGGCAGTTCACTGGTGGTGAGGTGGTTCAGTGGGGGTGAAGATTCTGTGTAGAGTTGATTAAATGGATTGTTTTTTTGTTTGTTTGTTTTCTTGGTAGCAATCTGGCTCCTGGCTATTCCTCCTCACAGAGGATCAGCATGGCCAAGATTCAACTCAAGGACTACCTATGATGCATTCACCTCCAACTATTACATATGGTTCTCTCTGTCTCTCGTTGTATTGGGCTGTCTTGTCTCACAAACGAATGACCTTGTCTGGCTAAGATAACGACTAAATTCTGAACAGTTGTTAAAGGGTGACTACAATTGCCTTGCAAATTTGAGAAGATACAAGAATCTCCCTGTAAACTTTAAAAATCTTTATTCTTCTATTCTCTGCATGGAAGATCTGCTAGGGGCAGGGATGTAAAAACCTTGTGTGCCTTAATAATTCCTATGTTACATAAACTCTTTTTTTCTTCAGTCTGTAAAAGTAATTGCATCACAGTCTATGTGATGATGCAATCTTCAGTAATATGAAGTTTCGATTTTTGTGGCAATAGAGTTATTGTTGATGGGTCAATGCTTCATGCGACAAGCTAAGGTTTTTACAGACGAGTTAAGGTCTTTGCTTTTTTAATATTGATTATTATTGCTATATACTTATTTCAGATGTGAAATAATTAATAATAAATAGGCACTTATTTTCATAATATTCATAGAACTTGGCAGAATTGACGATGAGCTCATAATGCAATCCATTTGGTAGTGTAATAATCAAATTGCCTATTCGATCTTGTTTAGAGCTTTTAGCAGTTTTTGTCAGTCAGATGCAGAATGCTCAACCTTCCAAAGATTGCAAAGAAGGGTATGCAATTACAGGACACCAAATGTGACACAATAATTAGATATACTGTAGGGAAAGCAAGAGAAAACCATCTGTGAACCAAAGCATACCGAGGTAAGGCTGATAGTCTAGTGTTTTTTCCTCTCCTTTTAATTATTATTTAACTTGTCTCCAACCAGAAAGGTCAATTGCCAACCAATTATCATTAGCAGTGATGGCGTAGCCAGAGGGAGGAATGAGTCATGGATGCAGCCTTGCTTAAACCCACAGTGACAGAATGAGAGAGTGAGAGTGTGTAGGAGACCAAATGAAATAGGGGAATTGAATGAACTCTCTGGGTCTGTAGTAATGAAGAATGAAGCCAATATTTATTTGGATGGAGAGGTGCAACTACAGGCAAAGTAAAACATTTTAAAAATTGAATTATAGTCTCAGTTTTATCATATGATTTGGTAACACTTTCTAACTAAACATTATTTACAACATAATAAAACATGAACTTCAGTATGAATAAACTGTAAGTATTACAAAGAATGAATCAATCAATGTTTATTCCATCAATGACTAAAATAAATCCTTGTGAAGTAACATAAAATAAACTGCAGTTTGTTAGTAAATGTTGCATATCAGCTGGTTTCTGGATGTAAATGTTGGAACCCACCATTCACAGCATCACTTCAGATATCCATTAATTAACCACTAATGTTATCCATTAATTAACCATATATTAATTAAAGCTTTAATACATACTGCTCATTGGGAACTGTGATGGCATAAACATTAGCTAATGCTGGTGTTTATTATTTTGTTAGCAGTTAAGTGGTAATTACTTTGGGTCATCTTCAGAGTGGGTGACTTAAGTCAGAATCTTAAATATATTTACTCTGGCATAGTTTTCTATTCAAAGCTATGTTTTGCAGGTGCTTAATTTACTTTTCAAATTATTAAAATGACCTGAATACGGTCCATGCCTTTGAGGTTGCCAGGTTTTCTTCTTGTGTAGCGTTCTCTTGGCAAGAGTTTTTCAACAGCACTTGTCTTTAAGAAAAAATTAAAAAATTAAAAATTTGCAGCGTAAAATCAAGAGACACTAAAAATTCAATTTAGAATAATGTAACGATATACAAATAAGAATTCAAATAAACATCATGTACATAATTTTAGTATTAACTCCTTATTCTGTGCATTTAACTCTGAATACAGCATTGTGTAATGAACCATTACTCATGGTTTATTATTACTGAGGATTATGGTTTGTCTTATAGTTTAGCTATTATACTACTGCTTTACTTCACTTCAAGTGTTAATGGCTGAAGGTGAGAGAGGGATGGTGGTGTGTTGACAGTGAATTTAATACCAGCCAATGAATTTTCCTTCAGGCTTCTTACCCCTAAAGCTGAATTCGAGACTTCCTGCAAGAATGTTTCATTTTCCTCCTTCTCTCACTGTCTTGGGTATGCTCAGTCTTTCAGCACCTTGGTGAGACTTACTAATATGACTCTGGGTCTGAGTATTTGTGTAGAGGTCTGAGAAAACCCGTCAGATGTCACTGTTTGAAATCTGGAAAACAGCCAAAAAATAATCAGAAGATCAGGTTTTGACAAATGTTCTTGCCAACAATATTCTTTCCCATCTCTTCAGAGCTGAGTGAATTAATCAGAGATTATTTCCCTTCGAGGAAATAGAGATCAGTGAACAGAGATTAGTGGAGTGAAGAGACAGAGATTAGGCTCATGTTTAATTTCTGCAAGTGATTTTTACCTCAGGTGATGAGACAGAAACTCAGGTGACGTGGATGAGAGGCTGATTTGAGAACGCATTTCTTATTGTAAATTTATAATTCTTATCACTCTTTTTGGCAGTAATGTTGTTTTTCCATAAGTAGATTAGCTTTTAAATGTAGAGGTATGTGGGGCATTTTTCAGTGAATTGATATCTTGAAATGTAATATCCTCTGTTTTTACTTTTGGTGGTAGCCAGATGTTAAAATGCTCAAAGTTTAATTCTTTTTGAGATGCATGCAAATTAGAAACATCCTTCAGTTGAGGAACGTCTGTCTTTTTCAGAACTATATAGCTATAGTAGAAAATGTCAAAATTTGACCATGTGAAGCGTTTTCTCAGGTTGCCATATACTGTAAATAAGTTCATGCCCCACATATGGCTTCTGCCAGAATATTCTACATCAGAATGTCACACCTTAGACTGCATTTTTGCCAAAGAGATATAAACCACTATATAGTATGTGCATTATATATGTAGTGTAAGGTTGTGTTTTTATATTAGTGTGTCTGTTGCTCCTATTACAACCTGAGCAGTAAGAATAGCTCTGTATGGCATGGCCAGACCACATTTCAAAACCATTAGCAGTCTATCCATTGAGGGCTTGAAGTCTATTTTTCCTGAATCTTAAAAAAAAAAAAAAAAAAAAACAGACTTTGGTGCCTTTTATGCAGTTTAGCGCTGATGAAAGGCACTTCATTAGTTGGAGAGAGGCTGGAGCAGGCAAGGTGACTCTGCTGCCCTGTGCCCTTGATCGGCCTGCCATTCTAACCTGCTGGTTACCAAGGTAATGGAACTGACGTCCTTACAAAAAAGCCCCAGTCCGTCCATTCCAGTTATCATTATATGTCATTTTATGCCTACAGGCCAAAATAATTTTTTTGCCATTTACTAAATAAGAGCACTTGGCTCTCCTTTGGAGCTGGCTCTTATTTAAATTGTGCTGTGAGGGAGGGCTTACCAGAAGTCATTATAAACCTAGCAGAAATTCATTTATGGCTATGATAAAAAGCAGAAAAGTTTGTGCAGTCATCTAATCTAACTTCTGATGGAAATATGGCTAAAATATACTTTAAGCAAAAAGTTAGTTTCACAAAAAGATATACTGATTAAATGAGATAAGAAAGGGAAAAAAACATTACGTGTTAATAAGGTGTTAGGCAACTACAAGCCACCAGAACAGTTTTAATGCACCTTGGCATAGATTTTACAAGTCTCTAGAAGTGTACTGGAGCGATGAACACCTTTTATTTTTCCCTAAAAAATATTCCCTCAGTTGGTGTTTTGATGATGGTGGTGGAAAGCACTGTCTAATACACTGCTCTGAGATCTCCCATAAGTGTACAATTGGTGACTGTGACAACCATAACATACGATTTACATCATTTTCATCCTCATCCTGGAAGAGACCACTCGCATCAGGATAGAAATGTTTCATCATAGAATAAAGGTGATCAGTCAGAAGAACGTTTCTATTGATTTGCAGTGACGCTTCTCTCTACAGACACAAGTGGGGCCAAAGCATGCCAGCAAAAAAGAAAAAAAATGCCCCCGTAGCATATAGAGCCATTGTTTCCTGCCTATGCCTTGTACATTGTTCAAGCACATACCGTATTAATAATCCCTGAAATCCCCATGCACTGTTTTTTGTTTTTTTTTTTACTTTAATAAATATTTGATAATTCCTTGATGCTTTGTGTGTGTCCGCTATGTTGAACAATGAGCAGTGAGGAGTCTTAGCCCTAAAGTTATGATTAAAAAATGTCATCTGGCTGAGCATGAAGTGGAAGCTTATCTGAAGGTCTGAAGGCTTAACAATCCACACAATGTATGTGTGTGTGTGTGTGTGTGTGTGTGTGTGTGTGTGTGGAGTTGCCATAATGACTTTATCCTTCTGTAATATCGCATAATTGAGTCATGAGACACAGTGAGTGGGTAGGTCAGTGTGAAGGATCAAAGGTTTTATTAAAACAGTGACTCAACAGTCTAAATGTGCATGAGGACTGAAACTGAGCTAAAAGAGGAAAACAGTATGGATTAGCTTCCAGCTGTGAACAGATAGAAGGTGCAGGTTAGATTCTACAGGTTAGATTGAACTCTATTGCTTTGTGGGTTACATGGGGCTTAAAGGACCTATTTATTATTGGGTTATAGGTTAGAATGTATCATTTATTACTGCAAACTTTATTAAGCTTGATAGAAAGCGTCTATTTATTACTTATTATTATATTATGTTAATTATTACTCAGTTGTACATTGAATATTTATGCCTCTGCCAATACATGTTTTCTGGTTGTCTGCCAGTCCATCCGTCCGTCCGTCCATACGTCAGTCTGAGATTTTCAAGAACGAATGATTGTTTGTAGGTGTTTGTAGGATTTATATGGAATTATCACTGTAACCAGCAGATGAAATTTTTACATTCTAGAATTGGTTCAAATGGCATAAAGGTCGCAGGAAGGTCAAACATCTGAAGGACTAGACTTGTTGGCAGCAGAGGCATCTTATAACCTAATAAACTTGTTTTATTTATTACTCTTTAAAGTTGAATTTTACTGGTTTGTACTGTAGATTCTGTAATGTATTACAGGTTTGAATTAGCCTAGTTGAATTGTAGTATGCTAGTTTGCAAATAAGGTTCCATCCTTGTATTACAGGTTTGTATGCTAGCTATAAATACTATACTATAAAATCAGTGTTTATGATTGATTTGTAGGTACAGGCAGTTACTGTTTATATTGTATTCATTATTGTTTTGCGAGATGGTATTTCGTGGCTATATACTATATGTTACTGGTTCTTAGGTAAGATGGTATTTAAAGCATATACTGGTTTGTAGCTTAGATTGTACTTTTTATTATCGGTTTCTAAGTTAAGAAGTATTGAGTACTGTATATATGTACATTTAATACTGTTTTTAAGTTAGATGCATTATTCATTACTGTGTATGGTTAGCTAGTATTTAGGGAATATATTTTACTGTTATTTTTTTAGGCTAAATTGTCATGTATACAGGTTTGTTAGTATCAAGGGTCCATTTATTACTTGATTTATTAGACTGTATAATTTATTACCTGGTTGTAGGTTAAATTGCATTGTTTATTAGTTTACAAGTTTGATGATGTCTAGAAGATACATTTCTTATTGTTTTTAGGTTAGGTGGTATTTAAAGTATAGGTTTATTAATGGTTAGATTGTATAATTTATTGTAGTTAGAATATACACATGCACATTTATTTATTTAAATCTATTTATTTATTTATTTATTTATTTATTTATGGTGTGTAAGCTATATTGTATAATTTGTTACTGTCTTATAGGTTACATTATATACAAAGAATGGATTTGTTAATGGACTGTATGTAACAGAAACAGCACTTCTTACGCACTTCATTATTGCTTAAGAACACTTATTGCTTTTCTTACATATAAATTATTATATATATATATTAATAATTAATAAAATATCACAAACATGCATAATTTAAGTATATATCATATTTTAGAGAGCTCCTCCCAAAGTAATGTGCTCAAACATCCTCTTTAAAACTCGTATGAATAATTTAGGTTAGAAATATTAATTTCACTTTAGAAATAATTGATCACTTCAGGAAATTTCAGGCTGCTGTATTTTGAAAGTAATTTGGCTTTGCTATATCCTCAAAGCTTTGCAGTCTGCCGGCTAAAGCAGTTAGTATTGAGTTAGAGCTAAATGTAATAATCTGTGCCTAAGTGGTCTTTTGAGTTTCTGCCCCATGACACTTACTTTCAGCCCTGATTGCTGTTTTTCTTGTCATGCCTAAGCTAATAGGATAAGCCGTAAGTCATGTCATCTTCCTCAGCTGACATATGTAGCTTTGATTCAATCTCTGGCAGTGCTGGCAAAATTTCATTTCCCCTGCAGATATCATTTTCTGATAGGGATCGGGTTGGATATTGGCTCTTTAATCTGGGGCTGAGGGGCACGGTTTCTTCTCTTCACACTCATATGGGAAGCCACGTGGCATCATTACTTTATATGACTACACTCTAAACATTTTAACACAAAAAAATTCATGTTGTGCTACTGGGAAGCGAGAGTCATTACATAAATCAGAGGCTGTACACCAGATCTGTCATTCTGATGCAAGTTTACTGAAAGAAAAGAAGCTGTGAGAGAATTAACATGAGTGAATTAGGCTGTGAGAAATAATATGCAGTACTATCGCTAACTTAGATTTCTTACTACCTAAGACAGGCTCCCAAAAGAAAAGGCACCCCTAAAGTTTCTATAAGCTATAAAGCACAGAATTATTTACAGAGTGCAACTTCCTGATGTCTGACATCTATAACTGTATGTAAGAAGCTGGATCTTACATACACAATTTACAAAGCTAGCATAAAGCTGTAGTATACAAAGTTCAACTGCTGGCATGTAGCTGAAAATCGGCAGAGTACAAAAGCTAGCATAACATAGTAGTATAAGAATGTATTCAAAGATTAGCAAAGAGCTAGCTGACAAAGTATAAAAATCACTACAAAATACAAAATATAGTACAAAAGTATGTGTATACTTTTTTTTTATTCTTCTAACATAATGAACGTTCCTGATTTGCCAGTTCCAATGCTGAGAGAGAGAGAGAGAGAGAGAGAGAGAGATGCAGAAAGCCAAAATGAATTAATTGCTTAAGAGAAGAATGAATGGAGAGTCCCTTCTTTTGCTTCACCCAAGTTTTGCATACTTTCTAATAATCTCCATTTTCTTCTCCTCTGTTCTTTATCTCTGGTTGCTTTCACACATTTTTTAACCACCAATGCACAATTTACATGTAACTCTATAGGGAGTGGCTGCAAGACGAGCAGAATGAGTTCGCTGTTGAAATGCACTTAGCAGAGAGAAAGCTTTGAGTAACATCAAGTGCTTTATCTCCTGACCAATCAGATCACAGCTCAGGGGGCAAGCAAGAAAAATTGGGACAAAGAGGACAAAGTGTTGGTGAAATGGTTCGTTTTGTTACTGAGTGAATATAGAGAGTTGTTGAATTGAAAATATTTCTCGATTTTCTACCTCTGAAGACAAATGCAAACGACCTCCTCATCACCAGAGTTAAACCAATCTGTGTTAGTCATGATAATCTAATCCACATAGTTAGCTAGTTAGGTACCCAAAACTAGCTAGGACTGGTAAGAACTTTTCTATTGGTTACAGTGTGCACACTGTGGGAGATGTCAGCACAAATAGCACTCTGGTCAGCACTTTTCTTCTGTAGAAGGAAAAAGGCCAAGTGTAATGGCAGGCTTACTTTTTCATACAGGCTCACTTTCTGACTTTCTAACTGCCAGGCTCACTAACGTGATGGATGTTCATTGCTGTTCATTCTGAGTGTACATCTCTGTATGTGAGCGTGTGAGCGTGTGAGCGTGTGAGCGTGTGCGCGTGTGCGTGTGTGCGTGTGTGCGTGTGTGCGTGTGTGTGTGTGCGTGTGTGCGTGTGTGTGTGTTACACTCAACTGCATTAAAATTTCCAATGATCTTACAACTCTGACTTCTCGGAAGCCACATGACATCTGCACAACTATTTCTTCCCACTTCAGAAGGCAGAGCCTGCTTGTTAACTGTGGCACAAAAGACGTCTATGACTCGAGAGGCGTGTGTGCATGTGTGCGTGTGTGCGTGTGCGTGCATGTGTGTGCGTGCTTGTGTAATAGACCTTAATATACCTTTTCTCTCTATGTCTACATCATATCTATTTAAAATCCATTGTTTAAACTCTTTAAACTTTTTTATATCAATATATATAAAATGTTTCCTACATCTCTCTCTCTCTCTCTCTCTCTCTCTCTCTCTCTCTGTCTCTCTCTCTCTCCTGCAGCTGACGTACTTGCCGCCTCCATGGGGAGAGTGTGTGTCGCAGGCTCTGGGCTTCTTCGAGGTGTACAGTGTAACAGCGTGCCGTATCGAGTGTGAGACACGCTACATCGTGGAGAACTGTAACTGCAGGATGGTGTACATGCCCGGTCCGTTTCTAGCACTCTCCATCCACATCCTTTCTCTTTTACTCTGTTTTTATTTAAATGTTTTTTAAATATTGTTATTACAGCAGATGATATCAGGCATGACAGCTGTATGAAATGGTTATGTCTGTCATGATGCAGGGTTGAAGTAAAGTGTTATTGATTTTACTCTTAACAATCTATAGTCATTTGCTCTTTTATCAGTTGCCTTAGCTCACTTTGTAGGATTACAATTAATGACTGGGAAATCAATTTGTTATTCCCCTGTACCCTATGCGCCAAAGGAACGAGACCACCATAGAACTACTGCTGGTGGGATATTATTTGAGTGGTGGATGATTTGGGGCTGGTGTTCCTTGATTAGAGGGAATTAATCAACGATGGGGTGGTGTGATGTGGCCCAACAAGAAGCTGAGTTACTGTTACCACCCAGAAGTTGATTATTTTCCAATAACAGCACATCATGACGTCTCTAATTCCACTTAGACTATAGCAATATGCCAACCAATACAATGTGTTTTATCACTTAACAGTCACAGTTAATGTTGTGGAATGTCTGCGAAACAAGTTACTTCCTGTTATCCCTTACATTATAGAAGCTATATACAGTCGTTCCCCCAATAGCCTCTCTTGATGTTAATAATAAAAAATCAGCTTGTGTTAATGATAAACTGAAGACTTTCCTGTGGGAGAAAACTTAAAGGTGCAGCTTTACCTCTGATTGATATAAAGCGCTGGAGACTCCTTCCATAAATATTCCATAAATATCCATGAATAAACAATTATTCCATGAATAAACATCTCCTCACAAAAAACTTCACATCAACAATTACACACTTTTTTTTTTAATCCATATATAGTATGAGGAGCATCAGCCATATGAATCCCTGTGTAAGGGACTTGTATTAGAACGAGCGCATTAATATAATCCTGGGATTTGCCTTGCAGCCGGCACTACTGTCAGAGCTGCTGTTATGGAGAATTAGATTCAAGACTATGCTATGCTATAAGGTTTTTTTAAACACTTCAGTGTCACTGCTGGGTTGATTCACAGTCCAGCGACCAAAAATATCCAGCCAGCAGCGGTCCTGTGCTCATAAACTGATACTGATGAACAATGAAGGGTAGAGGACAAAAAAGATGAGCTGTAAGTGTACAATAAATGAATATTAACTCTCTTTATAGGAGATTCTCCGTACTGCACTCCTGAACAGTATAAAGACTGTGCTGAACCTGCACTCGGTAAGTGTTTCATCTCCTCACAAACGCACACACCCTTCATCTGACTAGTTAAAAGCACTTTAAAATCAGACTCCTCCCTCACACTGCATGAAAGAGAGCAGAGGAAGGAGCCCTGCTCTGAATCTTAATATCTCATCTAATACTTATTCATTCTACTCTCTGAAATATAATGAGCTGCTCAAGATGCACACACATCCCTTATCAGACAACACAGCACTAAAGCACACACACACACACACACACACACACACACACACACACAGAGAGAGAATTATACATATTAAACATATATACGCTCCCTGGCTATTTTATTAGGAATATCGTACTAAGAATAGGTAGGATCTTCTTTGCTCTCAGAACAGCCTCAATTCCTCGTGACATGGATTCCAACAAGGAACCATTTTGAGATTCTGGTCCATGTTGCATCACCTAACTGCTGCAGATTTGTCAGCTGCGCATTCAGGATGCAATATCTCGCTTTACCACATCCCAAAGGTGCTCCACTGCATTCCGGTCTGGTGACTGTCTAGGCATTTGAAGTACTCTGACCTCTCTAACCTCTAACCTCTGACATCAACGAGGCATTTCCACCTGCAGAACTCGTAGAATTTTTCTGGTTTTTTGCACCATTCTGCGTAGTCTAAAGACTGTTGCATCTGAAAATTTCAGGATATCAGCACTCTAAAATACTCAAACCATCACATCTGACCCCAACAACCATGCCATGATCAAAGTCACTGAGATCACATTTTATGAATGTGATGTGAATTCTGATTCGAACATTAACCAGTGACCTGTATTTAATAAGACTAAGAATTTTCTTCACCTTTCTCTTAAATCTAACCTTAACCTTAACCTCAGTAAAGATAAACAAATGGTTTTAACTTTTCATCTGATAAAATATTTCTCAAAATACAATTATCAAAAAAAAGTATCAGCTGCTCTCCGCTTCACCCTGACTGCTCAATAGTTAAGAATAGTTCAATTCCTGTGAATAATTCATGCTGTGTATGTTTGTATGGTGTATGTTTAAATATATTTTAAAAATACTTTTGTGTAAATAATCCAGCAAAATTCACCTCTTTTAATTAGTAGGTTGTTTCATTGTTGAATAATTTTCCACCAGTAATGTGAACATTCGAATTCATTACCTTGGTAGAGTTTTCAGTTACTTGATTTAGGGCATATATATATATATATATCTTTTTTGTTTAAAATGAGTATAAGAATAAAAAAGGCAAGCTTGGTTTTCACCTCTGCACGCTCAAAATGAACACAGTGGTACATAACAACTAGTGTAGCTAGAAGAGCCGAGCTCCAGTGCTCTGAGGAAAGTTTTGATTTGAGCTTTCTGTACAGTCGATAGGCAATTGGGAGTGCAATAGTGTTAGATTTATAAAAAAAAAAAAAAAAAACTTTGGGAAATGAGCCTCCAGCTTTCAACATGACCCACAGCTATTTCTATACTCTGGCAAAAAATACAAACAAAATGATGGACTGCCAAATCCACCATATCTCCGTTCCTCTGTTCTGTGCTTTTGAAGCTATAAAGCCTAGTGTAGATAAGGAGTACTGGATGGTATGACCAGTGTGATTGGTAGTGAAATAGGAAAACTGTGTAGAAAGTGTCACCAAGCCTTATTTAAAGAGTGATTTTAATGACATTAAAATATCTAATGTCATGCAGCTTTGTGTTAATGGATGAGTAGGTTTCCTTCTTTATCTCTTCATCTTTGGATGTTGGATGTTTAAATGTTTAAATGTTTAAATGTTCAGTATAGTGGTATATTGTAGAGTGTTCATGTATATTCATCACCCCCTGGGCCATGCATTAGCTTGATGTGGCCCTAATCCTGCAACAATACAACAATCCAGAACATGAAGCAAAATCAAAGTCATGACCTTCTCAGTTTCCAGACCAGATGACCAGAGTGTGTGAGACATCTGTCAGTGTTAAAACAGAAATGTCAAGGAGAATGGGCAAAGATTGGCAAAGTAATCTGGCAGAGTGAGGACAGAGATGTCAGGCACAGTGTGAAAAGTGAGCTGAATATTATAGCTGAGAGGATCCAAAAGCTGTTTAGAGGATGTGAAAGCAGTTATAAAAGCAAAGGGTGAACATCCAAGTTGGATTTCCCATTTAGTTTTTTCACTATTATTATCTTATACCACAGCGCTGTTGAATTCTCAATTCTGACTGGTCAGAAGATGTTGAATAATTTCCTGTAACAGCAGCTCTGACAGTAGTTCCAGCTTGTTTTAATACATAATGTTTATGAACATTTATGGAAGGAGTCTCCAGTGTCAGCGACTTGTAACACTCAAAGGCAAAGCTGTAACTTTAAGTTTTCAGCCGCGGGACAGTCATCAGGTTGAAGGAGTTTGCGTTTCCTGTGCTAACATGACAAGATGCATTTGTTTATATTATTAACATCAAGAGAGAGATAAGAGAGGCTGGTGAGGGAATGACTGTTTATAGCTGCTATAGCATAAGTTATAATAGGAACTTTTTTCGTGGACGTTCCACAACATTTAATGTAACTATAAATGGATAAAAAATGGCAAGTGTCATTCATTAATAGAAATTTGTAATCAATGGCAAATTGCTGTGGAAAGAAAGGATTTTGTGGCATTATATTCTTATATTATAAGAAATCATCTTCAGGTGGTATCAGTAACTCCATGTAGTGTAGGGTTGCATCACACCACACCCTGATTATTTTCCTGTAACAGTATGCCCCCAAGTGTTTTATTTCTTACTTAACATACAATATTTGTCAATTTTTGTTACTTGTGATAAGTGAATAGCGGTTAAACCTAACACACTTAAAAGGTATAAAATAAATGTCTTCATCTCTTCTTCACTTTGTCCTAAATGAATGCATAATTTCCTCTTGTGCCCTTCTTGATTGTAGCTCAGACATTAGGACCAGAGGGAACAAGAGGACAGTTAGAACAGAAAAATACAGATGAGAGATAAAAAGTAGAAGAAAGAGGTGAGACAGAGGTAGAGGAGGAACAAGATTTTTAAAATGTCACTGAGAAAGGTCAGGTCATAGCTGGAGGTTTTGTGAGTTCTGAGCGAATTAGAAATGGAGGTGAGGGTTAGATATCAGCAAGGATTTATGCTTCCAGCATGCAGATGAATCATAAACAAAACCCGCCGTTATCTGATCCATCCATGATGAAAAGAAGTGAAGCTGTATTATTTAGGACAAGAGAGGCCACTTCGGTGAAAATACAGGCCTACGTTCACATTAAAAGTGCTTCAGAAGCTCAGGGTTTAACCCGGTTGAAATATTGAACTTTACAAAGTGGCTCTCTGGTACCTTTCATGTTGTACAGGGTGTTTCATGGTGAATGATTTCTAAATGTCAGCTGGGGCTTAAAGGAAGAGTTTAGCTAAAAATATAATTTTCGCATTTTTCTCCTGGCAGAATTCGCAAGTTCCTTTCGCAGCTGCGCCTCCTTATGTACAAGAGTCAAGATTCAAGATTCAAAGCGTTTATTGTCATGTGCACAGTGAGGAAAAACAAGTTTCCCTGTACAATGAAATTCTTTCTTTGCTGTCCACATTGAATGCCAAGACAAATGCAAACTATATAAAAAATAAAAACAGACATACACATACATACAAACAAACATAATAAAGTATAGCTATGTTGCAGAAGTGGAAATATAGATTATGTATATAGAAATATAGACTATGTACATCTGTATGTGTGAGTGTGCAATACTGACTTGTGCAAAACAATAGTATAGTAACGTGCAAAACAATATTACAGTACATGTAGTAACAGTAATGTGTTCACATGTAGCAGCAATATGTAATATATCTCTATGTGCAATATTGACTTATGTACAAAACAATAGTACAGTAGCCTGTAGCAAATTGAATGCAACTACACAATAATAATAGCAGCTGTCACACTTAACAATGTGCCAATCGAGATGAAGCTACTTGATAAGAAATAGCAGCAGTAACATTTACAAATGTGCAAATTGAGCTGTAGCAGTTCAGGACACCTATTCTATGAGATATGTGAGACTAGTCTGTGTCCACTGGCTACCCATTTAAAAGTCTAATGGCTGAGGGGAAGAAGGAGTTCCTTAGTCTGGAAGTCCTGCATTTCACACTCCTGTACCTCCGTCCTGAGGGTAGGAGTGTGAACAGTCCGTATTGTGGGTGGGTTGGGTCCTTAAGGATGGAGGCAGCTCTCCT
>CM040466.1:5471257-5481804 GCA_022758105.1 Pangasianodon gigas
AATGCATGAAATAAATGAGGCACAGTTAATAGAAAGTAACAAGTAGAACTCGATGCCAGCAGCTTCAGCGGGGATGCCTCCGCCGCCAACAGGTCTATATCTTGTTACTAATTTGTATGGCTGAAATACCCTTAAAATATACTTCAAATAGGAAGGAAGCTATTGAAGAAAAACTATTTCAGACATTGGACCTTCATGTGACCTGATCCTATTCCAGAATTTAAAGTTCATTAAAGTTCATCTGCTGGTTACACTGATAATTCCATATAAATCCTGTAAACATTCAAGCACTCATTCTTGACATATCACACTAACAAGAATCTTGGATGGACACATGGAGGGTCCGGTGGCAAAAATAAATCGTAAATAGCAAGAAAACGGGCTTTGAGCATGAAGGTATGAGGAACATTTCTGTAGATAAACAGGACGACATTTATTGAAGACCAACAATTTCAGACATTTGACCTAGCTATGACCTTGACCTTGTTTGGCTCAGTTCCAAAATCTACTCAGTTCATCTGCTGCTTGCAATGATAAATCCACATAAATCCTACAAACATTCAGCTACTTGTTCCTGAGATATCACACTAACGAGAATCTCGGACAGACTCATGGAGGGACGGAGGCCAGCATCTGGGGGCAGAGGCATGAAAAGTACAGTAAGAAAAGGAAGTAAGGGTAAACACATGTTAAAAAAAAGTGTTATTTTTAATAAAAAAAAACCTTTATACATTTATTTTTAAAAAATACATATTTTTAAAATAGTTATAGCAGAAGGGGTCATGAGTTTTTCAGTGCATAAAGGCAATAGACTGAAAAATGAGTGTTAAAATAATTATTATATTATTTTTATTATTAATATTAAAATTATTTATAAATAAAAGAAAAAGATATTAATTTTTTTCTGAGTAAAAGGCCAGTTCCCCACTTTACTTGTGCTTGACTATAAAGATGCTCTTAAGGCACTTAATCTTCTTAAAAACTGATCTGGAAGCCACTCGGGTACTCGTGTGTTCAGAGATGTTTGAAGATGCTAAGCTGTTAAGAGCTTCCTTAATAAAGGGATTTTGAAATCAGTGCATGTATTTAAGCATTAATCGGTGTATTTTTTTTTACATTCTCAGAGCACATGTGATCCAGTAGTGAATCATTCAGAGACGATCAGCCACACAGTCAGTGTTCCTTTACAGACCACTCTGGGGACGCTGGAGGAGATCGCCTGCTGAGAGCACTTCCCCTCCAGGGCAGCAGGAGGAGACAACAAATCCTCCTCACCGCCCCGGCTGCTGGGAACCCAGTCTGGGGAAGAGACATGAAATCAAAAAAAAGAGAAAGGAAAATGATTCATTTTCCCTTTTCGCATAAACTGCTACATGATCATTCTGTACAAACCCAAAAAGAAACTATGATGGCAGCTCTGCCAGGCAAGACAAGTACACTGAAATCTCACACACACACTCACACTCACACAAACATACACACTGACTCTCAAAGCCTTCTCCAAAGCTGAGACTGATGGATGAGAAGTGAGACACTTTAACTCCTAACTTCACACTAGTGTGAGAATGTGAACAGGACATGAGTGTGTAAATGCATCGTCAGTCTGCTGGGCTGCCATTTTAAAGTCTACTGCCAAAACTCAAAGAACTCCCAAACCGCAGAAGGACAAGAACCTTTGCATGTGTCAGTTTCTCTGGCTAAGCTGCGTTTCTCTCTCGCCTGCCTCCCGCTGAGACCATCGTTCCGCTTCCGTCTTGTGTCTCTGCATCTGATTATGTGCCAGTAGGGCTCTGTCCCAAACCCACAGCAGCACTCTTTCCTTTTCTGCGTTCACGCACTCCTACCTGATTTCTGTTGCAGTATCAGAAAGCACTATGGATCCGAGGGACGTTTCTGACATCGTCACTTCATCATGTGACTGGTCAATAAAGGGGTTTCCACCAGCCCTCATATTTCCCAAAAGAGGAAAGAAGGAAAACAAAGGAGGGAAATGGAAAAGTGTGTTGTTTAGTCAGAGAGATTAAGCCATAATTTCTGTTTATCTTACAGCAAAATGTCTTATTTTAAAAGTGAAGTTGTTAGTTTTTCCTCAAAGAGCCAATTTTCACATCTCT
Organism: Pangasianodon gigas; assembly: GCA_022758105.1. Lineage (NCBI taxonomy): Eukaryota > Metazoa > Chordata > Actinopteri > Siluriformes > Pangasiidae > Pangasianodon > Pangasianodon gigas. The sequence goes on from CM040466.1 coordinate 5,473,372, forward strand.
AACATGCATCTCATTAAATCAGATCTTTATTTGGATCCTCTTCATTTCTGCACATTTTCAACCCTGAAATTGAACAAGAGCAAAGAAATCAGGCGCCGTGAGGAATACAAGAGCAAGGGCACTGTTTAAATTAAACCGTAGTGTGTTTATGCTTACAGGAAGTGATTGCCTTCAAGGTTCAAGGCTGCCTTCAAACAAAGCCTAGTGCAGTTTGAACACAAGTCATCCCCGATTCAACCCAAGTGCAGAAATTAACCACTGAACAAAAGACACTGCAAATGTTTTGTTCTATATTAGTTCATATTGTTTCTCCAGTCTTCTTTCAATTGTAAAGTGAGATACACAATACCAGCCCAAAAATGCGACAGCAAATCAGAAAACGCAAAACAAACACACAACAGAAAAACCACACTGCAAATGTGAAGATATCCTGAATAAAGGAAAAGTTGTCTAATATTTCTCATTGTGAGATTACAACAAATATATGACCATTAAACCTATTTCTAGACATATTACCTAATTTCAAGCTTTAAAAAACTTGTATTCTTTTGTTAGATGGTCTTGCTTCTTTCACGAAATCAATGCTTAAAATAAGCTAAATTCAAGCTTGAAATGAGTAAAAAATATCTAGAAATTGGCTTAGTAATCTTAGATTTGTTAAAAAAAAAACATTTTATTAAAGAGAAATAGTTGCTTTGCCTATATTCAAGATAGTTTTACTTGCAAAAACATACTGCATATAATTTTTTGTGGTGCAAAACACGACGGCAAATTTAGAAAATGCAAAATGAATAAACACATCAGCATTAGCTTATCGAACATATCGATCACATGCTGGTCGTACACGGCGTATGACTATCACGAGGAAAAAGAAGTCTAACTTGTCAGTCTGTTATCTGTTTTAGTCTAATTTATCTAGTTTAGTTTAGCCTAGCAAAACAAATTTAATGCTTTTTTTTTAATTAGTCTTTATAGTGAGGAGTAATTCTTTCTTCTGAATAACCTGGCTTCCTTCAGGCATGTGATGTTCAGTAAAGACCAACCCTTTCCGTATAAGTTAATGTTCATCTGGTTCTGAATTTCTGTTGCATTTTTGGTTTAAGTTGTTCCATGTTTATGGTCCAGGCTAAAAGCCCTAGAAACGTATCAAATTCACTCTGATTCAAATTCAGCGAATACACTACTCAGAAAAGACGTGCCCTGACTCCTGTTTCAGACAGGAAAAAACACAGATGTGCTTTAAACCATTTTAAAATTTCCATGTGCTTTTCACATGGTTCTACAGTGGTCTCGCACCTGAGAAGCATTTATTTCCTCCTCTGGAGTTTTCACGCTGCACAAGTGGTCTCATGAAAAAGAAAAGATATATATACTATATACAAATATACTCTATCTATCTATCTATCTATATATATATATATATATATATATATATATAGAGAGAGAGAGAGAGAGAGAGAGAGAGAGTATATTTGTTCAATAAACTATTCTGTGATCTCATTTCTGAATTATATTTTCATCTTGTATCAACAATCTGGAAAATCATTAAATTATTCATAATTGTCTGAATTTTTATTGACTAAATAATTATTTTCATTATTTTATTTTAAAGTGTTCAAAATATAATTTATTGGCTATTTTGTCCAGTTCTTGGCAACATGTAAGAAAGAAAACACTTGGGAGCATGCTATTATAGGAAGAAAAATCAACCTTATCACTGATTATTTTCTATAACAGCACATCCCGAAGTGTTTTATCGCTCTTGTACTACAATTTGCCAAGGATTGTGCTGTTTATTACAGAATGACACATCATCATTGTTGTCCTTTTATAGTTAAATGTAATGTTGTAGAACGTCCACAAAGCAAGTTTGATGCCATTATCACTTGCATTCTAACAGCTAAAAGTTTATAAATCCTTTGTCTTGAAAGCTCGATTCTGATTGGCCAGAAGGTGTTGATTTCTATATCAGCTGCTCTGACAGCAGTTTCCAGCTGCAAGACAAATCATAGGATTATATGTGAATGTGTCAGTGCATTGTAACACTCAGAGTTAAAGCTCTAAATGTGAGCTTTCTGACAAGGGAAAGTGTTTGAGAGGAGTTTGTGCTTTGTGGTTTCTCAGTAAAAGGACAAGTTGTCTTATTAGCAAGAGAGAGAAAACAGAGTGGCTTATAAGGGAATGACTGTTTAAACCTGCTATAATATGCGTCGTATTGGAACTAACTTGCCATGTGGACGTTCTACAACATTAAGTCTAACTATAAATGGAGAAAAAGTATGATGTGTTGTTTTTTTAATTAATACAAACTGTTCATGTTGGCAAATTGCTGTTGTATAAGAGGAATAAAACACTTCAGAACATGCTGTTAATGGCATCACACCACCCCGTTGCTGATTATTTTCCTATAACACTTCATCATTTATATTCTTTACATGTAATCCAGTGCATATATGATAGAGGCCTAATTGAATATTAATGTTATGAAATGGTAGCCATAACACTGGGCTGATTTTACTATACATTATGCAGCAGATATGAGGTACAGGTCTAACTGGATGATAATGGAAAGAGAAGGTAGCCTTTAACACTTGACTTGTTGTCCCACAGAAAAGCAGCCAGCCTTACCACTACACACTAAGAGGCTTAAAAGCTTTAACATGATAGTATTTGTGCTCAGTCTTAAAGTGATTACTCACTGCACCAGTTTGTCCATCTCTCTCTCTGCCGCTGTTTGCATTACTGTTTGTGAGATTTAATTTGCCATGTCATTATCGCTTGGCAAGCTGTATGTTCTGATGCAGTCATGCTAGCTTATTACTGCATCAAAGTTTTGTGGTTCATTAAACATTGATCAGTTTAATTAGGAGCTCATCTCATAAACCAAGATGGCGACATGATAATTATCTCACAAAGCGAGTAACGGAGTGTTTACTGATTGCTGCATTTTTGGAAACACAGTCTAATGGATCCAAAAAAAATCAGAATTACAGCAACCTATATTTCACAAACAAGCATATTTACATGTTTTTATTTGCCTGACGCTATTGTCCAAATCAGTTTACTAGTGAGGCAAAATTGAATTGCAATGCCAACTGTGAGCCAGGTCTTCTTGCCTGACATCAGTACCTGAGCCCACTAATGCTCTTGTGGATAAATGGGCACAAATCCTCTCAGCCATGCTCCAAAATCTAGTGGAAAGCCTTCCCAGAAGAGTGGGGGGGACCAATGGCATTTTAATTCGCATGGTTTTGGAGTAGGATGTTCACCAAGCTCATATGGGTGTGATGGTCAGGTGTCCGCATACTTTCGGTCATAGTGTATGTGCTTATTATATTGCTTATGATCTGATAACTGTTCCTCAATCTGCTCCATTTAACTGTGGCGCTAGTTCTGACTTGGATGGACTGTTTGGGTCTTGTCCCAATCCAAGGATCTGATAACAGTCTCTTATTTATTACAAGGTTTCTTTGCTGTTAGTGGCTGCATTTTACATTTGATAAAGAAGTTGAAAGTATATATATGGGAAGAAGAATTATACATACATATGTGTGTGTGTGTGTATATATATATATATATATATATATATATATATATATATATATATATATATATATGTGTGTGTGTGTGTGTGTGTGTGTGTGTGTGTGTGTGTGTGTATATATATATATATATATATATATATATATATATATATAATTCTTCTTCCCATGATCTTCAGGAAATTTGAATGGTCCTAAAGACATCATCCTGTTGAACATGTGACTTGTGGAATATTCCAAATATTTCATAGGGGTGAATGTGTTCATGTGTCAGTTGAGAGAATGTTGTGGGACACTAAAATGTATATTTTTTGTAACCTATAAAAGATGAATCATTGAAAAAGATGTTTAAAGTATGACATAATAAATGGATTCACACATTAATACAAAAATAATAATTCATTCTGAAGTATTTTATTGATTAGGCTATTTGAAGATTTGAAGGTAAAGTGTAGTTACAGTGGGCTGAGACAGGCAAAAGTGCTGTTCTCTAAGTGCTGTAGGTTTTATTAATGTGTAAAGTTATTTATCTGAAACATGCACATATGTTATTGTGAAGGACACTTGTGTTACCTGTGTTTAAAATGTCTTTTACCCTTTTTACTTTATGTACATATTTATAAATGTAATATCAGTAGGAACAAATGGCACCATAATCGTGGAATCACCCTCAAAGAAACCTAAAACTGACAGTGGTTTAATCAGAAACCAAGTAGAAACCTTTTAGAAAGCCAGAACCATTAACTATCCAAAGCATCCCAGAGGAACTGTTTTTCTTCTAATAGTGTAGGGTAAACATAACTCACATTAGCACTGATCAGTAATCATATCACAACCCCGCAAAAGGGTTTTGGAAAGTTCTGGATTCGGACTGTTAACCATATCACTTCCACCAACTGACCAGAAAACATTAGGGCTGATTTATAATGCAGAATCTACAAAAGACTTTCTTGTTGGTGTCTACAAACTGAGCTCAGTGTTGCATGTATCAAACAAGAAATGAGAAAATGAAAAAATAAATGGCAAAAGAGAATAGACAGGATAAGGGAAAGTGCACTACAGGATGTGATAAAGACTGTAGCTGTTTATAACAGCACTGTAATTTTAACGTTAATGTTTTTGCTTGCGTTCCAGCTGTTCACGCTCGTGTGCTCACCCAAGGTTTGTTTTCCAAGAATTCAGTTTCACTTCACTGTTTAAGTAATGATTTGAAGATCGATCACATAAGAATGCTTACACAATGTTTAGCCTGTTGAGTCAGAATCAGAGGGAAATTGATTTTTTTGGCTTGGTTTTTCCACACTGTGCATAATTAAACAAACTTAGCAGCAAAAAACTTTGGCAGGGCTGAAAACGTACTCTGAAAATTCTTTCAAAAATTGGTCAGGAATTTGGGGACATAAAATAAACTTTCGTCTATTTTATACACACACCAAAAAGTGCATGTATAAAACACAAAAATCACCAGAGTGCAGAGAATTAATCAGGTAATTACATAAATAACTAGTTTAAAACATCCAACCTTTATTTCCTCTTTTTGGTAGTTCAATTCAATTTTTTCAATTCAATCCTGCAACCCAAATCACATGGATTCATATTAGGTTCACTTCCTGCAGTTGGATCAATTCAGAGTCTCACTAGAGTTCACTTGGAACCAAACCGGTACCTTGCTCTGACGCTCTGGCACAATAAAAATCACACAAGCATGGAGCATTGTGTATCACATCCACTGTTTATTCTCTCGTTTTGTTCATCAGTCCAAATCTCCAGGACACGTCACACATCCACAGCTCTGTCATTTGGCTCAGGGTGCGGCTCGTGGCTCAGTTTAGTAGCTCATATCTACAGAAAAATGTCATATGCAACCCAACACAATGCATGTTTGGATCACTTCCTGTATTTGGACTGATTTCGCTAGAGTTCGATTGGAACCGTACTGACAGCACCTCACGGAGATGGTATCAGAACGGTTGTTTTGGTCCGCACTCGAGGCTGATTGCTGTGTTCTCACCTGCACAAATGAATTACTCCAAAGAAGAAAACACCCTATAAGAGCTACGTTTACCCCAAACCCCCTTCTCTACATCTCAACATAAATACATTATACGCATCTTTGCAGAACTATGAATGAGCCCTCAGCCGTAGGAGTTAAAGTGCTCGTACTCAGCATTAAGCTTGCTCTCACAAAAACTCCTCAGACGGGGCTCAGGAAAATCAGCCACGGCTCGAGGGGCTCGTGAAGAAGCAAACAAATGAATTCAATTCAATAAAGGAGGGACTTTGCTTCTGGGCGTCTCGCTAATGTGGAGTCCACTTGGGGGAACCACTGTCTTTACACACGCGCACACACACACTCCCGGGCTTACTTTCCTATGTCTGAATGCAATTTAAGCTGTACATTTCCATGCTAATAAGGTTTTATTTCTCTGTGACTAGCATCCGTATATTTCTGGGTGTTGAGAAGGCGTTTGTGCCACTGTCACACCGTGATATTTGTTTCCAAAGAGAAACACCTTAGCGAGGGAAAGTAAGCAAGCAGGTGTGAGAGGAGAAATGACTGTGGCTGTGTTACAGAGGTTTTGTTTTTAGTAAAAGTAAAGAGAGAAAGGTGGTGCTGCAGTACATTTCCAGAATCATTTCATGTGAATCCCAATTAATTTCATGCTATTATTATTATTATTATTATTATTATTATTATTTCTTTATGAGAGGGGGTGGTTGTGTTTTGGTCATTATCAGCTCTGTGGGGTGTTTTATATTCTGCCATGTTATCGGTTTGTGTTCGTCACTTACGTGTTGCAGAGCAACAACATTATCAAATTACAGATAAATTCAGATCGATCTCAAAGGTCTGAGTGTAATATCAAGAACTGTTGTGTTTCATCATTTATCAAAAACTAATGCAGAAACACCATTGAAGAAAGCATTATTTAAAACTAAATGAATTTTTTTATTTGCAGTGAAGACTTAGATTATGAAATGGGAACATATTTGAATGTTCTAGCACAATTTGCTTCATTTCTTGTCCATGTCATTTATTTTCACAAGATTTTTTTCACACGATTCATTTTTCTTCACTTGTGAATTTTTTCCACGATTAATTTCTTTTCTTGTGATTTTTCACATGAATCATTTATTTTCACTTTCACATTTTTTTCACATTTAACTCACATAATCACATGAAATGTATGTGATTATTTCTTTTTTTTAATGTCCTCTAAGTGGTCTGTGTTTTACTTATTTATTAATATAGATTGAAGTCATGTTTGTGAAATGTAGTCAACATTGTATTAATATTTGATAACTGATGACATAAAAACAGTTCTTGGAAATACCTCAAACAACAAATATGTGAATGAGCCCCATGAGGGTTCATCATTTTTAGAGGTTTATGAGCACAGCAAGCTGACCTGCATTAAATTAAATGCTTGATGCATATTATGCAGCTTGTTCTAGCTATAATATTCACATACATATGTGGAAACACACACACACACACACACACACACACATGCCATGTTGGCCTTCCTTCATATGCAACAAGAGTGCAAAAACAGATTTTGTAAGATGAAATCTCTGAAATCTATCCATCTCTCTCTCTCTCTCTCTCTCTCTCTGTTCATCTGCTTTTTCACTGTATGAATTGATCAGATTTGTAGAAATGGCACTATTTTCATTTTTAGTTTCTATGGTCACTGCGAGATTGTGTTTCATTAAGTGGTATGCATCTGTGTCTTTAATGTGATTAAACTCAAAATGGTTTTTTTTGTTTCTTGTTTACTGTGCTTCCTCTCATTGAGGTTTGTGTAGGTAACAATGGAAACGTAGCAACGGCGACAAGCTACATTCAAATTCATTCATCTTCAGTAAGTGCTTTACCATGGTCAGGGATGCAGTGGACGTGGAGTCGATCCCGGGAATAGAGCACCATGCATGAACACATTAATAACTCTGGGCAATTTAGAGTAGCTAATCCACCTATCGGCATGGTTTTGAGAGGTGGGAGGAAACCAGAGAACCCACATGGACACGGGGGGAAACGTGAAACTCCACAGAGACAGTAATCAGAGCTCGGGATCGAATCAGGGAGCCTGCAGCACTGAGGAGGCAACGCTACCCACTGCACCACCATGCCACCCCCAAATTCCAGGTAATAAATACAATACTAGCTCAAATATTATATTCCAGTCTACCTCTAAATCTCATTAAGTTTCATGTGTCCTGTTGGAGCAAATTCACTATTTTTTTTCTCTTCAGAAGTAAAAGCCAGCAACAAATCAAAGAAAAGTTTCTTGAAAAAATTCCCCATAAGCAGAATGATTCTCACGTCTGTGACAGAACAGATGCAGAGCTGGTCTTTAAACATATCAGTGGAATGCAAAAGAGATATTTTCTGGCAAAAACCATCTGAGACTCTTAACCATCTGGAGCTGTTTTCTAACCTCACAACCTTATCAATAGCAAAGCCAGAAAAATAGTCAAACTGAGATTAGTACATAGAAAAGACAGATTATACACTACTGTAGGTTGAAAGTACAAAGTGGTCAGATGTCCATAATAAAGAATTAATTTTAAAAAATTATTAAAATGACCTTTGCTCAATAACTTTAATAAAAGAAGAAGTTAAGGACCAGATGGACCGCGCTCAATTCCGTCTTGTCGATCTTTCCTGATTTTACACCACACCGCTATGAACAGTGGCCTGTTGTGAGTTTGAACTATTTACAGACCTGCCAACCTGCTCCTACATCTACATGTCAATCTGCAATGACTGAGCTGTGCAGAAGTTTTGATCTCTCCAATAATAATTGACCCCCCGAAGCCCCGCCCCCTTCCCCTATCTTACATTAGCAATGTTTTGACCGGTGCTCTCATCTAGACTTGATTTTCT
>CM040466.1:5481904-5515395 GCA_022758105.1 Pangasianodon gigas
TATATATATATATATATATATATATATATATATATATATATATATATATATATATATATATATATACAGACTCAATGGGGATATGTTGAGCAAAAATCAGAAAACGTGCATATGTTGTCAATAATAAATGCAAAAGTAAGTATATATAGTGTTATTCTTATTTGTTCCTGACTTTTCGGTCAACCTCTGTGTGTGTGTCTGAAAATTAATTAATAATTAATTAATTAATTAATTTTAAAAAAAGATATGATGTCTGAGAAAGATGGTCTCTAGATGCATCCACTTTAGCACCATTAACTCCTGCCTGTTTTGAAAAAAAAAAAACATCATATTTGGAAGTTTCTCCTCATTATGAACCATCAACTCTTTTTTTGCAGCATCATGCTTTGTTCCAATCACTTGATTTCCCAGGCTGGCTTTAAAAGACTCGGATTTTTGAGCCTGATCTAAATTGCTTAATTCTAGCAAACTCTCAGACACAAACACATTATCTTAACTGCTGTAAGTTCATTCCAGTCCCACAGTAAAGTGAAATGGGCTTTGAGAATAACAGAGCAGTTGTATTACTGTAGTAATAGGCCGGAAGGCAGAGCATATTTCTCTGGCCTGTGTGGTCTGACTGCCGAGAGGCTGATGTCTAATTGAACAGTGCCTGTGGTGATTATTGGGCTCTGAGTGTTCTAAGCATAACAAGGCCTGGGGAAATTAGTGGCATTTTTAAACGAGGGGCTCCATTAACAAGCTGCAGCACTAATTGAGGATGCTGAGGCCTTGGGGCTTTTATCTGCACAAGTTCAATGCCTCATTCTTGCTCACCGTAAAGTAATTCAATATTTAACTCTCTAAACCTGCACAGAAAGGCAACTATCTTCATGGTCATGGCACAAGCGTAATAATAAGGTGCTCGATTGCAAAGTATATATGTATTTTTGCAACCAGTGATGTGTCTCTGCTGACCCTGACCAGGAGGAAATGCTTACTGAAGATGAATGAATGAATTATTTTTTAGGTTTGAAATAAGCAAACACTTTCTCTCTGTCAGGACGAGAAATTTTAAATCCATAGTAGTGTCACAAACACAGAATTGGATGCATGTGTCAGCATTTTTATTTTATAAACCAACACTCCATACACTGATCAGCCATAATATTAAAACCACCTGCTTAATATTGTGTAGGTCCCCCTTGTGCCGCCAAAACAGCTCTGACCTGTTGAGGCATGGACTCCACAAGACCTCTGAAGGTGTGCTGTGGTATCTGGCAGATCCTTTTAAGTCCTGTAGGTTGTGAGGTGGGGCCTCCATGGATCGGACTTGTTTGTCCAACACATCCCAGAGATGCTCAATCAGATTGAGATCTGGGGAGATTGGAGGGCAAGGCAACATCTTGAACTCTTTGAAAGTCACACCCCCTGTTGCATCGCTTCACCCATATCTGAGCAGGCACTTCCATTTCTGACCACTCAACAGCTTACGTCCAACTAAATTAACAATAAGCAAACATGGGCTTCAGAGAAAAGCATTCACCCTATTGACAAAAGATTATGAGTTCAGACCCCGATGATGCCACAGCCATCCGTGACCTGGAGTCTATGAGAGCAAAATTGGCTGTTCTCTCTTGGTGAGAATGATGATATTACTCCTTCCCTTGTCAATCAGTGACACTAGCCAATCGTAGGTGGCTATGAGCTCATGTGTGCGGAGGAGTGCAGTTAGTGCTTTCTTCGGAGAACTCTGAACTAAAATTGTATTTGCACCAGTAGGAAATCTATGACAGATTTTTAGGGCCACTGTTTAAAAAATAAAAATACAAGACTGTGAGAGTAAAGTCATAATATTTCATGATATATCAATGGGAAAAAAGTCACATTATCAGATATTACAAGAAAAAAAAGTTTCAAGAACAAAATCATAATATTTCGAGAAAAGTTATTATATAAGAAGAGTAAATTGCAATATTTTGCGAATAATATCATAATACTATGACAAAATGGTCAGAGCAATGTCCATATGCCATAACACACTGAGGACTCGAAGCAGAGTGAGCCGGTGTGCCATTCCTCTGGGATCGATCATTTGATCACCATTCAAATTGTCCCCTGGGAAACTACACACCCTCATTGAATGGCATGCAGATCAATAGTTATCGATAGCCTTGGACAACTACTGCCTGCAATTTCTCCTTCAATAAGAGGCAACAACGTTACCAAATCCTCAACATCCTTTGTTTTAACACACAAACGCTGCTCAGATACGTATCATTTTGTTATACTTTGCTCTTGAAATACACTATATAGCCAAAAGTTTGTGGTCCCCTGATGTGCTTTTTGACATCCCATTCCAGATTTAGTCCCTTTTGCTGTTATAATATCCTCCACTCTTCTGGGGACCACTCGAGTTCTTCTACACCAACCTTAGCAAACCATGTCTTCATGGAGCTCGCTTTGTGCACAGGGGCATTGTCATGCTGGAACAGGTTTGAGCCTCTTAGTTCCAGTGAAGGGAAATTGTAATGCTACAGCACACAAAGACATCCTATACAATTGTGTGCTTCAAACTGTGTGGCAACATTTTTGGGGAAGAACCACATATGGCTGTGATGATCAGATGTCCATTAACTTTTGGCCATAAAGTATATTAAGACTTTTTTAGTCAAAATATTAGGTTTTTATTCTACATTTTTCTAAATCTTGTATTTTTTGTTTTAAAACAGTGGCCCTAAAATGCAATCATAGAAAACATAGCCTAAGAGCTGTGTTTAGAATGCAACTTTTACTCATGTAAGTAATTCACGAATTTGAACGAACAAAATCAACATGGTTGGATTTCATTCCATGAATAAAGTCATTAGATAAGGCATAAATGGTAATGCATTGCTTTATTCCTTTAAAGTTCATAAAAATTGTTATATGAATAGTTATAAATTTGTCCATTTTACAGTTGTTAATGCATCAGATTTGTACAGCTCAGACTGAAAACAAAGTAAACACTAAATGATCCTGTGTATTACACCATGTCTTAAACATAAGTCCAAGCAAAGACATGGTATCTGTGTTGCTCCATAAACTCAGATCAATAGCACACTGTCAATACAGAGCCTCAGCATTGCGGCCAGTTGCGTAAGCCCAGTGTTTCACTTCACTCCTGTCCCCATGTATTACAGCTTTCGGCATTCACCCTACCTCAACTCATCTGAGATTCACCTCATCGGCTTATTAGCAAGTCCTTCAGGACACGAGTCAAGTGTGGTGGTGCAGGGAAGCAGAAAATGTGTTCAGCATGGGGTCATGCATTGAAAACCACTGTGCTAGCTAAAAACTGACTAATCATTAATGATTAACACTCGCTCCAACGCACCAGAGCAAGAGCAGTTGTGTTATTTACTTAGAACCCTCTGTTATTCCTTAGAGTATTACCACATCACATCAGAGAGAACATTAAAGGTTTGGTGAAGTACTTTGTCCATCATATTTTGGTAGGAATTTATTTTAAAAGGCCCTCCTTAAGGAACTACTTAATATTTATTTTTTAATAAAATATTCCTGCCTTAAAAATTCATAACACAGAGATTCACAGGAGGAAAACTGTGTGCATTAGGTTGCAGACATCTGCATAAACATTCATTCATTTCTGTATGTGACTTAGAAATTCATTATAGTTTTATAAAAATTTATAAATGTTTTATAAACCCCTTCATGTTTTATACAGACCTTAAACTAAAGAGGCAACAATATTCCCTCACATCCATGTGCATGTCACAGGTTACTCCCTGAACTAGTACAAAAGTTGCAATAAAATTTTTATACTTATATTTAATTATATGTATTCCTTTAAAGTCATAGGTTATTATTCAGTATGAAGTAGGTATTAGGTTTCTTTTGCATTCTTTTTGATCTTCCCAGGCAGGCATATAAAGCAAATGAATTAGGAATTATTTCATAACTACAGTGAAACTAATCGGAAAAGTATGCAGTTACCACTGGTGTAGCCAGGCTTTTTACAATGAGGTGTCCAAGATAGACCCATTGACTTGGCAATCTAAGGTGGGGCAAAATACTAATCCACATCCATAGAAAAGGACAAAGTGGCTCCCTCTATCTGTGTATGGCCTGATTAGGATCACCATTAGACAGAAAACTCACACACCTAAGCAACATTTGTTTGTCATCTAGCAAGTCACAGCTAACAAAACATTAGGTTACATCTTATGATGTACACTAGCACTATGAATTCAGTGTCATTGGCTAATGGTAGCTAATAACGTACAGAAGAAATACAGTGTTATGCTTTCAAATAATAAATATCATTAACATAAAAAAACAATGGTTTTTGACTAATGGTTGTTCATCTGTTTGTTTACTGTGGTCATTGGGGCTAGGGAATAATTCTCTACTGTGTTAGTGAGCTAAACTTGCTTACTTCTTGCATGACATTACACTCATCACATTGATAATCTTCATCAATGGACAATGATAAAATTTTCAATTTTCAAATTTCCCAATGATGATGTAGTGGGCATTCTGTTATTATTCACAGTCTACTGGGGTGGTCAGTGGGGTAGACAGTGGAGTGGCCAGTGGGGTGGCTGTACTTCACACTAGGGTGGCATTGGTCACCTCTGGCCACCCCTTAGCTACAGTCAGGTGCATAAGTATTTGGACAGTGACACCATTTTTGAAATTTAGCCTCTGTTCACCATCACAATAGATGTGATTGAAATGTAGACTTTCAGCTTTATTTCAAGGGATTTAACAAAAATATTTTATTAACTGTTAAGGAATTGCAGCCATTTTTTTACAGAGTCTCTCCATTTTCACAGGCTCAAAAGTAATCGACTGACAAGCAGTTTCATGGCCAGGTGTGGCCTGTTTCCTGATTATTTAATTACAAATTAAGGAGATAAAGGGTCTGGAGTTGATTTCAAGTGTTGAATTTGCATTTGGTAGCTGTTCATGGGAACTCATTCATGGGAGCTGAATATGGGGTCCAAAGAGGTGTCGATGCAAGTGAAGGAGGCCATCAATAGGCTGAAAAAAACAAAACAGACCAATCAGGGAGATAGCAGAAACTTTAGGAGTGGCCAAATCAACAATTTGGTACAGTCTTAAAAAGAAGGAATGCACTGGCGAGCTCAGCAACACCAAAAGGCCTGGAAGACCATGGAAGACAACTAAAGTGGATGATCACAGAATTCTTTCCTTGGTGAAGAAAAATCCCTTCACAACATCTAGCCAAGTCAAGCACACTCTCGAGGAGGCAGGCATATCATTGTCAAAGTCTACAATCAAGAGACGCCTTCATGAATGTAAATTCAGATGGTTTACCCCAAGATGCAAACCACTGGTAACACTCAAGAACAGAAAAGCCAGTTTAGACTTTGCTAGAAAACATCTTAAAAAGCCTGCCCAGTTCTGGAACAAGACTTTTTGGACAGATGAAACCAAGATTAACTAGTTTCAGAATGATGGGAAGAGAAGAATATGGAGAAAAACAATCCTTATATTTAAAATTATGTTAATTTGTCCAAGTGCTTCATTTCAAATCCATTGTGTTGGTGTACAGAGGCAAAATTATAAAAATCTTGTCACTGTCCAAATACTTATGGACCTGACTGTATGTCCATTGTAGTTATGCGAGTGATGAATACAAGTCTGGAGTTTTGAAAATTATAGTCTATTTCTATGGCTTTATGCCACACTATATGCAACCTGGAAATTTGGGGTCTTTAAAATAGTCTATAAATAAACACACATTATGTATATCGCCTTTCAGACTAAAACCTACCACCAGATATTTTAAAACCATTGTTGTGTGCTATAATTACTGAGTACTCTATGTTCAATTCCTCAAGCACAAAACATTAACCTGACACAGTTGAGCAGGTTTCTCCTATACATCAGGAGGATTCATCCATTCAGGAGCATTTCTCTCCACAGAGGCCAAACAGGTGCTACTTCAGTCTTTTATCATCTCAAGATGGGACTACTGCAACTCTCTCTTGGCAAGACTTCCCCTGCATGCCATCAAATGCCCTGCAAATGATCCAGAATGCAGCTGCAAGACTTGCTCTCAGACTCCCAATGTTCTCCCACATCACCCAATACTGTGTTACTGATGCTTGCCTACAAAGCCAAAAATGAACCAGTCCCCACTTTTCTGAAGGCACTGAACAAATCTTGCTCAGTACCACTTTCTGTCAAGCCTCTAGAATTACCTGACATGATCAACCATCCCTCAAGGTACAAGGAAGACATACATCACAACTTTTCTCTGAGTTAGGAAGACTAAAATCCTATCTCTTCACCAATGAGCACAAAAAAAAACCTTTACTTGTACTGATTTAGCTGCTGTACCAACTTGTACTATTTCATTCTAACAGGGTCTTGGCTTTATTCATAGACCCTAGCCTGTTTCTGCTAGCATGAGGATATGATTTGGACAACAAAGCATTTCTGTAAGTCACTCTGGATAAGGACACCTGCCAAATGCTGTAAGTGTAAATGTACAAAGGAAGAAGAAAAGATCATTTTAGCCTGATGCAGTAAGTGTAGCCTCTGAAGAGCAATGTGTCAGAAACCCTTGAGTGAAAATGCGACTCGATGCCTGGTTTCAGACTGAACAAACCAAACTCTTTCTAAGCACACTACATTTGCTTGAATAACAAGATCACCAACACCCAACAAAAGCCAAGCAGCTGGCTGTTAATATTCCTCAAGGATCAGTATAAAGAGCTTAAGTAAGAAATAACATTTGGAGCTGCTGTTATAGGAAAATAATGAATGATCAAGTGAGGTGCTGCACCCTGATGCAAAGCAGAGTTACTCTTACCACTCCGAAGTTGATTATTTTCTAATAACATCTACATCCCATCGTGTTTTATTCCATTTATACCACAGCAATTTCCCAATTCTAACATTTTTTTATTAATTAAAGAATGATACAGCATAAGTCTATCAGTTTACAGATATGTAATGTTGTGAATGTTTTTTTATCACTTAAGCTTTAGCGACTATAAACAGTCGTTCCCTCACCACCCTTTCTTTCTCTCTCTTTAGTTAATAAGAAAGATTTGCAGCTTGTCATGTTACAGCGAAACATGAAAGCACAAACAGTGCGCTGACACTGGAGACTCCTTCTCCAAAATAAACAAACACCTCAAATAAAACTTCACCTTATCGACTATTATACATTTTTTCTTTCTTAAATAACACATTTTTATTAGCCTTAGACCATGTGGAGTGTCCCTTATAAAAGTCCCTGTGAATTAACTGCTAATATAGAAACGAAAACGTATTAGAACGAGCACATTAACATTATATATTGCAGCGGAACTTCTGTCTGCTAAAATCAATCAACACCTTTTGACCAAATTGATTTGAGAATTTCACAGCGCTGTGGTAAAAACAAGATCAGTGGCTGAATAGCGAGTTTTCTTTAAGACAGTATAACACATAGTTGCATTCAATATTAAAGTTTTAATCTACTCTTGCAGTTAGTTGCTATTTCCAGAATGGCATTGACCTTTCTGTGACATTGCCTGAAAAGTTAAATGGAAATTTAAACACCACAGTCAGTTTAGAACAGTGGCTCTTCTTTGGTCTGGTCCAATAATTCGCCATGATTCTGATTTTTTTTGTTTAATCAGTGAAAGAAGGTTTACTGTGTCCCTGCAGAGAAGGTTTTACGCTTCAAGCTCATGCCAACTGAAATTCATCTTCCTTTATTTAATGAGCCTGGAATGTCTGTGATAACAAAATCAATAATTTTCTTCTGACTCCTTAAACAAGCAGAAACCAGTTTTTTTTTTTTTTTTTTGCAGATTTACCCTTGAGGTGTTGGTTTATGAAAGTTATCACATGATTAAGATTTGGAAAACACTGAAAGGGCTTAATAGCTTCACTTACAGGGAAGGCCTACAGGGGATAATAATAAGGTAAGGAATATTGGTAAGATTCTAAATTCGGAGTACATTGTGATTTAGTAACTAAAGACACTCTGCAATTTTGCCATCCAGATGCACAAATGTCTTTTGATTATAAAAAAAGGGCAAAGACAAACAAAGTTCAACCATTTCCTTCAAATCAAGAAGAAAAGGTCAAGTTGGTTCAAGTTCTAGTCTCAAATTATAATCACTGGATTGATTTCCAATTCTAGTGTGCAGTATATCAGACAGGCCTTGTGAAAGGAAAGGTGATATCACATCACATGAGGTCTATATAGAAAGGTCAGGTTCGATGTAGAAATGAATTTACTTTACGCAGAACTTGAACAATGCACTCAATTAAATCATGCACAATGTCAGGAGGCTAGCGTCAAGAAAAACTTAAAATTCGATAACTTTTCAAAAAAACTTTCTTCTACACAAAAGAAAGTTCGGGTCTCTTTCACTGATTTACTGTGTGTGTGTGTGTGTGTGTGTGTGCCATGTATTTCTTTCTTTTTTGCACAAGTCACCAGAGGAATTTTTCAGCAAAGCCTGCTAATCCACAAGCTCCTGAAATGAAATCATGCCTGTTCTCTAAACACCTCAGGATCTCTAAAAGGAGCTCTAACCTTTTCAGAGCTAGACACCTTCACATTGCTGCTATTGCGTTACGCAGATAAATAGATTGATAAAGTGCTGATAGAGACCCAGTTGGCAAATAATTCAAAACCCATTAGGCAACATAAAGGCTATGGATGTTTCATGGAGTGCCCATGGAGTCCCCAAAATGTCATCAATGTACGATGAGGAGGCAATTTTAAAAGCCTTTATCGAGAAAGGAGTTTTCCTTACAATAAGCTTTTCCCGAGACTTTCCCTGCTCTTTAGTACTCCTTTCTGTATTTTTCTGTGGTTATCAGTAACACTTCGTAAGGTAATACTGCAGAAGAAGCAGTATTATGTGAAATAATTTATAAATTTGCATACAATTATCTAAAAATGTACTAAAACTTGACACCCGAGGATTATGAACATAATTATATTGATAATTATGTTACTAATAGATATAAAATTTGAGTTGTTTCTATGCAAAACACCAAAATACAGGGTGGTGTCTATGCAAATTTTCACAAATTCCCCCCCATTTCATTGGACACCATGAGCATTGCTTTCATTCCTTTAGTTCTCCATGTGCCTTTGTTCTGGTTCTGTCACTACTTGTATTCACCTGTTTCGTGTTTGATTCATCATAAGTTAGCCTTCTTATATCCTCTGTGTGTCACTGATCTTTGCAAAGTCTTGTCAATTGTATAGATTAGATTCAACTTTATTGTCTTCATGAGTACAATGACGAGCCAATGAAATGTAGTTTTCTACATATCCCAGCTTACTAGGAAGCTGGGGTCAGAGTGCAGGGTCAGCCATGATACAGTGCCCCTGGAGCAGATGTGGTTAAGTTACTCAAGTGCCCAACAGCAGCAGGTTGACAGAGCTGGGGCTTGAACCCCCAACCTTCTGATCAGTAACCCAGAGCCTTAACCATTCAGCCACCACTGCCCTTTTGTGTAGTTCTGAGCCTTATGCCACATTCGACTCAAGGTTACAACATGTAATTCCCAACCTTCCACCAGGACCAGCAAAAGAAAACACCCCCACAACTAGAAATTCCGATTTGGCAATTTGGGGTAGTCTTCTCGAATAAGAGTTCTTCACCTGCTGTCAAATCAACATGTCTGTGCACAGCAGTAAACAAAGTAGCACTTCTTAACTTTAAATGAGTTTTACTGTATAGACAGAAGTATTTGTTTTAGACCAAGCCAGACAGACACATTAGCTTGTAAAATCTATAACATTGAATATACAGTTCACTGTTTGAGGAGGAAAATATACTTCACTCACAGTTAGATGGCTAACTTGTTGCTAACAAAAGACCCATGCCCATATTCTCGTTACTGATCATGGATGATCCTCTTTTAATGTTACCCATGTGTATTAGATCAAATTAGCATCTGCAGTGTGATTTACCACAACCATTTCAAGAACAGAGAGTTTGTGTGTAAATTAATACAACCAAAGGGCAAGTAATACATTTGAGGAAAGCCATATCTGCCAGCTGTAGACAGAAGCTGAAGTTCCTCAGAATGATCTAATATCCCGATACAGTGGGAATATTTATTATATTCTCTGCTTGTTCACACATCTGAAGTCAGAATAATTTTAAGCAGCCTGTGAAAAGGTTTTATTTACATTTAGCTTAGGAGCAGAATGCACACTTGTCTATTTTTTGCATTAATATTGTAAACAAGTTTTACCACCTTTAACTGCCATTACACTCGACATCTAATTATGGAGGTGTGTGGTAAGTTTCAGTTTTATAATTCTACAGTATATTACAAGTACAATTAGGGCATTCAGAAATCTCATTTTAATCCCTCTACATTGCACATGACATCAGTTAACGTAATTATTCTTCGTAAATCACCAACAACCCGGCCCCTAACTGTGCTCACTCTTCATCTAAACTGCACACGCAAATTAGTCTCTTTATTTGGGATCTTAGCAAATCAGGGCCTGAAACAGTTTTTTTTTATAACAGTGCTTGTATTTAAAAGCATTAGGCGATTTTGCCAGCTTGCACCTCATCAGCAAGCTTTTAATTATTCACTCACTGTGGACTTTATGACCTTTAAAGAACATCAGATAAACTGGTGTGGGTTAAACAGAAGAGATTCTAAATAGTGCAGTTCCAGGAGTAGTTCATTAATAACTGTTACCAGGATGTGAAGATTTTTATGCCAGCAATACACTGGTTTATTACTGAGATGAAAATATTCACATTCCAGTAACAGTTATTAATACAAACTTCTGCACTAAACAGATTAAAGAACTGATTCTGCTGCCAACATCAAATTTAAAATAATTGGAAACACTTCAGCATTGGTATTACATTCATTATACCACAGTGTTGTTGAATTCTCGAATCTGATTAGTTAGAAGTTACTGATTAATTTTCTAACATAGCAGCTCCAGCTGCAAGGCAAATCACAAGTTTATAATAATGTGCTCGTTCTAATATGTTATTATTTACACAGGGACTTGTATCCTCATAAACAGATTTTTTTTAGAAATCCAGTTGTAGAGTCTTCTGTAAGGAGACGTTTAACAGTTAACATTATTGGAAGGAGTCTCCAGTATCAGGGCTTTGTAACAGTCAAAGGTAAAGCTGTAGCTTTAGGTTTTCCACCATGGGAAAGTCTTCAGGATGGAGGACACTGGACTTTGCAGTTTCTCTGTACCATGACAAGCTGCTTTTATTTTTTATCTCAATTTCAAGAGAAAAAAAAATATAGAAGCTGGTGAGGGAGCTGGTTTTTTTTTTTTTTTTTTTTTTTTTTTTTTTTTTTGCTTTATAGTTGCTATAAGGTGAGTGATAACAGGAACTAACCTGCTTCACAGGCATTATATGTAAAGAGATAAAATGCCTAACATGTTGTGCTTTAATAAATAAAAATGATAACTGTTGGCTAATTGCTCTGGTATAAGAGAAAACACTTCAGGATGTGCTGTTATTGGAAAATAATTAACTTTAAGGTGGCAAGGATAACTCCACGTCATCAGTTAATACACACATTAACAATGACAAACATTTCTTAATAGTCAAATTCTGAATAACTAATGATTTGTTTATAGCTGTTAATGATATATTAATGAAAGTTAGTAGAAAGTGTTTCCAACTCATAATGGTGTAAAGTTTGGTCCCAACTTTCTTTCTGTAGCTCTATATTTTCATATTTCTTGTAATATCTGTTTAATCAGGAGTGAGTGAATTCACCAGCAGGCACCTCTGCATCTAAAAAAAAATCAGCATGACTGAGGTGTAACGTGATCTTGAGTGAGCAAAGAGGCAGTTAAAATCAAACCATAAGGTTAAGAAAGCTAATTAACATGCTCTGAGGTGTAGAATAATAATAATTGGCTGGTTGTGTGGGTGCACCATATGGCTCTTTAGCACTATAGGAGAGATGAGATGAGGAGGAGTAGGAGGAGGATGGAATTGACACCAGAGACCTTGTTTTGTATTCCTTGAGCTAACAGAAAAAAATGCTCTCTCTCTCTCTCTCTCTCTCTCTCTCAGTTTATGAGTATCGAGGTCTAAATTCTTCCTTGAGTTAAATGTTCCTCGTCCATTTTTCTACAGAGGGGTGGACACACAAGATGATTTAAAAGTTGTTTATATAGTTACTACGATTGACCTGCAATAGAGTTCCCGGTATGTTTATTGCGCTTTCACCTTCCCAGCTATGACTAAACTGCACTATAGAGGGAAACGCACCAGTGTTCTATTCAAACAGACTACATGCTGTGTATGTGTGCAACAAGCTAATAACGTAGGGTTGTGTGATTATTGGAAGCTAAAAGGTTTAGATCACTGGTCAATAGGCTTGTGCGATATTAAGTTACCATGACATCACCACCAGTGACGTTTATCGATTCATTAGATGATGCTTGTAAGAGTTATCACTCAAAAATACTGCAAAAGAGCGAGTGTTTTCCTCAATTAAACGAAAGATGAGCCATCCGACATGTGAATCTGGAATGATCTGCGCAGGTGATTTGGATTCTCATCTCATGCTCATCACACACAGGTTCCCTTTTTCTGTCCAGCTAAAGGGAATATGTTTTTTACAGTTGTTATTGTGAAATAAAATCCATGTTTTTGAATTAACTAACATTAGACACCTATATATTTAGCATCAGTTTACTATATTTATTAGGAATGTCAATGAAACAATTCAGCTGAAAATGATCAGGATGATCGAAAGGGGTTTTGGGCCAAAAAAGGAAAATAAAGGGAGGGTGTTGATGTAAAAAGATTAAATAGGCCTACAACAAACTGATAGATCTAACCCTTTACGAATAATGTCAGTAGTGATGAGAATTAGAAAGTGATTAAATACACTGCTTGTGTTTTTTTTTGTTTTTTTTTTTGGACTGGCGCTCTCTTGCACTCTCATACTCAACACTGAGCAGATCAACAGAGAAAATGTCGGCCATGTGGACATCATACACCTGATTTCGAAAAGGGTTATATTGAAATGTGCTGTTAATTTTTTTTTTTTTTTATGTTTACTGTGCATTAATGCTGAATCACCATAAAAAAAAAAAAAGAAAAAAAAAATCCACCATCCAGCTGAGTTTTCCACACTCCTTAAACCCGGAAATGGTGAGAATGCTTGTTTTCCTATCTTTTTCAGACTAGAAATTGAATCACTTATCACAATATTTTAAATGAAAAAAATCTTTGATCATGGATAAATCAATATTGCACAAACCTACTGGTCACTGATCCTTTCCGAAAATTTCTCTAAAACTTTCAGAAAAGTCCAACCCAATTCAAACACATGGTATTCTGCTAATGAATCTTTCCATCAGACCTAGAACATCTGGATCAGGGGCTGGATTTGGTTCAGTACTAAATTCCGCATGATGCCAGATCTCCAGGAGGAGCTTCAGAGAACACTGTGGAGTCAACAGTTAAAGACAAATCGTTCTTCTGCCCTCTAGTGGTTGTGGAATTTTTCACAATAAAGCAGCACTAATGGACTTCACATCCTCTAGATTTACAATCACATTCATTTACATCCATTTAGCTTTTAAGCTGATTTTATTCAAAGCACTTTACACGTGAAGCAGAGTCTGATCCAAGCACAGCGCTAACTACGATTGTACAAATTAGCCAGAACCATAGGCAAGATATCTGTAAGAAGAACAGCGAGGGAAACAATTAAACTTGAGCAATTGGAGCGTGGGCTAACACGACAAAGCAGCCAATCAAACTATGAATGATACACTCTTACATTCACACTCGCACAAAGAGTGGAGAGTGATTCAGCACGAATTCTCGAGTCAGAAAAGCCGACTCGTTTTGTGTCTAATAACGAAGCTGACAAATGAAGTCCAGACGAATGAAACGAAATCAGCAATTATTAGAAAACGCACAGAGCAGAGACAAAGCCTTGAAGGAAGCAGGAAAAAATGTGTGTCTCCATGTGTGAATCATGCACACACAGGAACATGGCCTGCCTTAGACTTTCCCAGCAGCATGCTAATTGGATGAGCTGTGATAAGCCAGTGACACACTCAAGTGCTTTGTGGGAGCATTTTGTTCTCACAGGATCAGGCCCAGGAGTTTTGCTGCAAAGGGTGAAATCCCAATTATAATTCCTTCACCATGTCAGATAGGACCTGTCAAGCAAGTCACATACATTGCAATTCTTCCCATCCTGTTCCTAAAGTGGCTATAGTTCAGCTGGAGCATTTACAGTTTTTGACCTCTTACTACAGCAATACAGGAGCCAACTGAAAACGACATCTTTCTAGTTCTTTGTTTGGTTTTTTCCCCCTCAGACAAAACAGCAGTCAGAAAAAAGTGAATACAATTCAAAGCCAAAAGCCAGTTTGCTGAAGGGGAAAGGTCATGGGATGTGAAAGACATTCATTTCGTTTCTGGTTTCTTTCACATCATGCTACCTTTATATAGGTGAACTTTGACCTGACCTGGGCAGACTTAACTTTTTTCAGTTTTCTGAAAACCGAATCGAATCGTGACTGGAGTGCAGTGTTACACCCCTACTACTTGGTGCACATCTGGGGGTTAATTAATTAATTATAATTAATTAATCATACTAATCATATTATTGATCAATCAATCAGTCAATCAATTTAATAATAATAATAATAATAATAATAATAATAATAATAATAGCCATCTTGTCCACTGCTCTATGCGACATTTTGTGGTAATATCTTTTTTCTCTCTGCCTGTTAGGATTTTCTTATTGCAATAAGTTCTTAATTATAGCAGATTCTGTTCTTACTGGTCTTAATTATAGCAGAGATAATCTAATACAAATAATAAACATTAAAAAAAATCATGCTGTTATTTTAGAAAGAAAGAATCACTGGTGGGTTGAAGCTTCCTGTACAGAGATGATTTTTAATGTTTATACAAGGAGCCTCCAGTGTCAGTGCTTTATAAAAGTAAATGTTTTCCGCCACGGCAAAGTGTTCAGGACCAAGGACGATCAAATTAGCTTATTTGTGTGATGATACAAGAGCACAAGAACGTCTGTGTATAAAACCTTCAAATACCTAAAAAAAAAAAATCATTAATAAACAGGCAATGTCGGAGCCACCCAGCCCACACATGTGTGTATTACACAGACCCTCAGAAAGCTGTTTCACTGACGAGGAAGAAATCTTACGTAGCTGTTGCTACATTGACTTTGAGAGAAAAATTGAGCCTTCATCATGACTCAGTATCTTATTAGTCATCCTGAACATCTGGCTATTATTTAAAAGAACACAATGCTGCAACCTAATTATCCCACAAATGATATCCAGCGAGCTCTGCATTTTCCCTACATCATCGTCAATTACTGTGCTGGAAATGAAAGATGGAGGATCTGGAAATGTTATTAATGTTGGACTTAAACAAAGAGACTGAAAAGCTTAAGAATCATAAATTAGAATAGTGGTAAAGGAGCCTGGCATCAAACGAGTTTCTCACAAAGCTCTGCAGACAAATTGGTGAATTAGTTAATTACAGTATTGAGCCTGTTCATGCAGAGCACAATTAAAGTTTCATGTGTGTGTGTGTGTGTAACCATGAACACACAGCTGTGTGTTTGTACAGTTATGGGATAAAAGCCCATATATTTCACATGGTCACATGTGTAATTATGTGAGTAATATGTAATTAAATGAGGAAAAATTTATGCCCCGAAATTGTACATGGCTACATGTGACATGGAAAAATTAACATGTGAAAAAGAAAACCTCAAGCATTCACATCAAATGTCAGTGAGAGCGAAGAGAGAGTGAGTATGACAGAAAGAGAGTGAGACAGACAGAGAGCGAGACAGACAGACAGACAGACAGACAGAGGGAGAGAGATTGTGTGTAAGAGCACATAAGCAAAGAGGTGTGTTTGCATCTATCGAATGCCATGGCAGGAGAGACAGAGATTAAGAAATTGAGGGTGAGAGATTGAGAGAGAGAGAAGAAGAGAGAGAGAGAGAGAGAGAGAGAGAGAGAGAGGGATGTAGGGCCGGTAATTGATGTGCTCTTCTTGGTGGACAGTGCCACGTTAATGAGATCGAGTGTTATCCAGTTTAATTGTTTGTGCCAGCAGTGGCTCTGGATGAACACACGATGCTCAGAGAGTTAATCACTGAAGAGCGGGGAGGAGAGAGAGACAGAGAGAGAGAGAGAGAGAGAGAGAGAGAGAGAAAGAGAGAGAGAGAGACGAGAGGATGTGGCCTTACGCTTTCCTCTTTGTGGTAATGAAGCTAGTGGTACTGTGTTGGTCAGGTGTTTTAAACTGGGAGTGCTGGCATTTTAAGCAGCATAGATGTGGTGTGTGTTATGACGTCACACCCTACTGATAGTCAAATCATTTTTCTTTTAACAGAGAATGTGCTTCGATTACAAAGATTTACACCACAGCACGGTTGAATTCGCAAATCAGAAGTTGCTGAAGCTCTAACAAGAGGTACAACTCTAACATAAATGATAAGGTTTATATTAATGCGCTCATTCAAATAGGATCCACATCATCTAAAATTAATAATAAATGGATTTTTAAAAATTTGTTGCTCAACAAAAGAACCATGCATAACTGTTGGTATGGTGAAGTTTACTTATTTATGGAAGGAGTCTTGAGTGTCTGCGCTTTATAAAATCAGTACATTTCCCAGCACAGGAGTTAGCTCCTGGTTACGTTATAGTAAATATGAACAGTCGTTCTCTCACCTCATAACGTGAATAAGGCACAAAAATAAGGCTGCTCGTCATGTTACAGAGAACCTAGAAACACAAACTCTTCTGTCCTGAAGATTCCAGTCTCGTAGACGTTCAGTGACATTTATAACAGTTACAAAATTATAACAGTTAAAAAGAGCAATGTGTCATTCATTAATAAATTGAATATTTTAATTGTTGGCAAATCACTGTGGTATTGGAGGAATTCTGCTCTGACAAACTCAAAAAACTACTCGAAATACTCCATTTTAAAGTTTGTTTATCTATATTAGGTTAGCAGTTGCAGTTAAAGGAATCCTGAAAGTCAGAGTTGGAAGCTTGGACCCACAATAAACTCGACTCTCCTTACATCCTTCACCTAAACAGGAGTCACAGCCAACAGGTGAGCCATTAGCTAACTGTAATAAATTTGAATATTTAGCTAGCGGGTTAGCTAGCTAGCTACTCAGAAAAGATAACTCAATAAATGCACTTTTGAAAAAAAGAAGTCTTGGTTCTTTTAAAATTTAAGACTACGCTAAGAGTACATTTGGTCATTTAAGTGTTAAAACCACAGTATAACTGTAAAACTGCAGCAGTAGGTTTTTTACCAAAATACCATCTTTGATGCGAAAGACGCTGACCTCGGGAAATGCAATAAAAATTTTTTTAAAATGATGACTATTGATTCATCATACACATTTTCTGCCACATGAGAAGGAAAAAGGTCTCTAGTCTTCCTCACACATTAAATTCTGAATGTGCAGTGCGTTACAGCTTTAAGCCATATTACTGATGTGTAGAAACACAGCCTGAGGTGTGAATAAACTCCAGGTTCATTCTGCTCCAGTTTGCCAGAGGTGATTTTGAAAAGTTTTATACCCAAGAAGGCAGGATGAGAATGCAGGCCAGACAGAAGCCACACCACCATGGCATGGAGATTATAATACTTTCAAGTTCAAGTTTCATGACAGCAATGATAACCCTGTGAAATGCCTGCTGAAAGCTGATTGGCTAATGGCAGCCATGTTTTTAAGTAACAGTCACCATCAGAAATCCAGTTACAGATTAGCACAGCGATGCTGTACGCCAAATTTCAGCTCGATCTGATTTACTATGCTTCCTGAGAAGCAGGTATTTGGATTTAACCCCGCCCCCTGAGGATGACCACGCCCCAACCTTAGCACACGTCGTATAACTCTCCTGCTAATACGACATGCAGTCACCTCACGGTCCAACATAAAGACAAAAAGACGATAGCCAAAATCAAATAATTAACGCATGCTTTTCGTGGTTAGTGTAGGTTGAAATTTTTTAATTCCTCATATGTTTTTTTTAAGGTTACCAGTACCTGTTTGAGGTTTTTGTTTTGTTTTGTTTTGTTTTGTTTAAAGATTACCAGTACCTGTTTGAGGTTTTTTGTTTTGTTTTGTTTAAAGATTACCAGTACCTGTTTGAGGTTTTTTTTTAAATTACCAGTAGCTGTTTGAGTAGTTTTGTTTGTTTGTTTTCAGTTTTTTGAGTTTGTTTATTTAAAGATCACCAGTACCTGCTCGTTTTCAGTACCCATTTGTTTTCACTCAAAAAAAAAGGTGACCAGTGCCCATTCGTTTTGAGTTTTGTTTAAAGATCCTCATTAGCCATTTGTTTTCATTTTGTAAAGATCGCCAAATCCTGTAGTCATTTTTTGTTTAGATTTTTTTTTTAACAGATCACCAGTACCTGTTTTCAGGTGCTTTTTTAAAAGCAGTACCAGTACCAGTACCCATTAGTTATAGGGTTTTCATTATTAATTTAAAGATCACCTGTTTGTTTCAAGGTTTTTTTTTGTTTGTTTGTTTAGATCACAAGTACCCATTAGTTTTGAGGTTTTTTAAAATCACCAGTTACCCAATAGTTTTGTGTTTTTTAATGATTAAAAATCCCCAGTACCCATTGGTTTTGTGGGGTTTTTTTATGATTAAAGATGACCAGTACCCTGTTGTCAGGTTTAAAAGATCACCTGTACCTGTGTGTTCAGAAAGTGTGCATGAAGCTCACCTTTACGTGGATGTTCTTCTGCATTCTCCAGCAGTCTCCCAAATTCTCCAGTGTTCTCTCCAGCATTCTCTGGTGCCTGTAAACCTCACCTGTACCTGACGTTTGAAGTGCTGATTTCATTTGTTGTCCATTCCTTTGTTGCTGTTTCCATAACAAGGCTTTTTTTTTACAGGACTGGATTGTTAGCCCTGTGCCCTAGACCTAGAGGACCAGTGGGTCACACTTTATCAGGCCTCTACCCTTTGACCTGTACATCATAAGTGACCCTACTAGGAGCCCAAACTCCTGTCGTCATAGCTCTAAGGGTCCCTGAGGCACACAAGCCCCCTGACCATGACAAGGGTGGTGATCCCCTCAAAAAAAAAAAAGGAAGGGGCAAAGCAGGTTGGCCTGGATCATTAAAAAAAAAAAACCTACTAGCAATTATTATGACTTACTGACTAATAAAAGCGGTAGTGAGACTAATAAAAAAAGGTAGTTATGAAAGTCAGCAATTTAAGTCTGGGCCCACCAACAGCCCCGGGGGTTCAGGGGGTTAATAATTTTACCAAGATACAAGATTATAACCTTCCAACAAATGTTCAAATATCAGTACAGATGATCTGGTATTTATCATTCCAGTGTCAATACTGACTGATTGAAAGCTCTCTGATATTTTCAGACACTTTTATTTTTATGACTAAAGCCTTATAAGGGTGAGAGAGGCAGCGATGTCAGATTTCACACTCAGTACTGTTTATCTCTACTCTTCTACCTCTGTATACTCTAATGAGTTATAATCCCTCCATCCGGTGTCACCCAGAAGAGGACAGGTTCCCTTTTGAGTCTGGTTCCTCTCATGTTTTTTCCTCACCACTGTCACCTAGCTTGCTCATTAGGGATCTAAGGCTACATCCGGATTACTGTAAGGCTTCTTTGAGACAACGTCTTGTTAAAAGCACTGTATAAATAAATCTGAAATCGAATTTGAGTTTGCTTACAACTGTTTATTTTTGATTTAGTTCTTTCATGCTTGATCTATAATTCCGGCTTTAGTGCATCCTAAAGTGTATGCCGATCATTAATATGTCCAAGATTGCGATGTTTTTTACGGACCTAGAATAAAATAATGCCCAGAGGTGATTAGAACAGAAGAGTTGTTCATGTTTGTGCTCTGCTGCTCCTGGCAGGATTAAAGACTTGATGTGTTTTATGACAGAACAGGACAACTTTAAAGACACATTTTAAGGCTCATGTGTGGGAGGTGAAAGGAAACGTTTCTCTCTTTGAACTGAATGTATTTAATCAAGCAGTCGTAGGTGTATGACAAACCATACACAGATTTCTCAGCGTTTTAATGATTTTATTTTAATGAGGTTCTTCAGTATTTTATTGATCATATTTTAATGAGGGTTGGTGCAACATGCCCTTTGGCATCGCATAAAGAGGACTGCCTACTCTTGTTCTGTCTAAACTCCAAATGAGGAAGCAGAAGCCTTTATTTGTCACACCGAGATTACAGTGCAATGAAATTCTTTCTTCTCGTATCCCGGGAAGCTGAGGTCAGAGCACAGGGTCAGCCATGATATGGTGTCCCTGGAGCAGAGAGGGTTAAGGGCCTTACTTAAGGGCCCAGCTTGGCACTGAACCCCTGACCTTCCTTCTGATCAGTAATCCAGAGCCTTTAACTATTGAGCCACCGCTGCTCAAGAAAGTTTAGCAGAGATGTCTGTTTCATCTGATAGGATCTGCATAGACTAGTCACTAATATATTCACTAGTCACTGCTGTAGGGATGATGAGTAGTAGGGGCAGAAAACAAACAGTGAGGCAGACAGTGAAGAAAGCAGACTGTACTCTGTTCGTCTGAAAATATAGATGAAGCCAGTTCTACAGTCAACTGTACAAGACTACGCTGTGCTGTTAAGTTTTATTTCATTTTGGTTTGGTGTCACTTTGCATGAAGCGTAGAGGTGTGCTCAAGACGGTTCTGTAATCCCACTCTTACTGCAGTGGAGTGAATTTTCTTGTGACCAGCACTGTGTGAAAGAGTGCTTTCAGAGCCGCGGGTTGCACATCACTATCCAGTTCCACTCAGTTTAGAGCCACCAGCATGTCCACACAAGTACATTTTAATTACTGATACACCCTTGAATAGTGTAATATGTTGCGTAGATATATTGTTTTGCACATTTATTGCACAAATTGTTAACACCATAGGCGGAAAATGCCTGAGGCTGGAAATGAAATTTGTAGCTTGTTTGGCTGTTAAGTGAAGTGCTGTAAATGAAACAGCCTAAAACTAGTGATGTCCTGAAACAGTCTAGCTTTAACTATGGAAAAGATGACTAGTGGACTACCTTTTTTTAAATATTTGTAGTTATGCAACCCTGCCACTTTGTATAAGTTCACAACATTTTGATATACTCTGTTACGTGTTAGACCTGACAGCGAGTTCAGTGCAGCACCTACACAGATTTGGAACAACGTTTGAGTAATCTGGATTAAGCAAAGCACAAAATGGGGCAGGTATGGACTGTACGAGTGTTGTCACAGTATGCACTTTTCTTGAGTCATATCAGCACAAAAGGCTCTGGCCAGCGCATTTCCTGTTTAAAAAAAAAAAAAAAGGGGCAAGTGTGAAAGCAGCCTTAAAATAAATGCAGAATTATATATAAGGTAGAATTTCATGCTTCCGGTTTTCTAACGTTATCCACACGATCATTGTAATTATATTTTATTGGATCTCATGACGGCTACAACTGTGCATTTTTTTTTTTTTTTTTTTTTTTTTGGATGTTATGCACACATCAGCAGGAAACACTTTCTACTAGAACACCTTGCTGAAACATAAAGACCTGCTCAACTATTATATGGCAGGATTTTTATTTATATTTTATTTGTAAAGGCAGCTGCCAGATATACAGACTAGAAGATGTGTAGGGAAAAGGTTTTGAGTAAAGGTGGCAGTCAGAACAGATCCAAATGATATCCTGAAACTTTCAGCACACACATACATCACTGTCGAAATTACGCAGGAAATGACAGATGCTCTGATGAAATGTTTATCATACAGTACTGTGCAAAAGTCTTAGGTACTCTATTTTTTTTTAGTACAAACTTTGTTATAGAGTTTTATTTTATGACTTCTACATTATTGATTCAGTACAAAAACATTTTAGATTCCCTAACATTAGTTTTCCAGCACAAAATTAAATGTTACAGAAAAATTTTGTATGTCAGTAAAGAAAGCAGCATATCACGTAAGAGACACTTTTCAGACAAAAAATAAATAAATAATGAAGGCTGCTGGGTTTTGCTGCAAAAATAAGAAGCGAGTGTGACAGTCAAAGTCTCCAGAAGAACTGTGGCTGCTTCTCAGTAAAACCTTTTCCTTATAAAACTGCAGAAATCATACTTGAGACTACTATTTTTTTTTTAAAGCAAAGGGTCGTCACACCAAATATTGACTTTATTTAATTCATTACTGTTTACTGCTCTTTATAATATTTTTTAATGTAGAAACATTTAATTTCATTATTTTTGAAGGCATCTTTTCTCTACAGCATTTCTTTGCATGCGCCTAAGACTTGCACAGTACTGTATATATACATAACCAAACTTGTCCTACAGCAGAACAGAATTATGAATGAAACTGTAAGAATACATGATTAAAGCAATGATTTTGCAATGAAAACAATGTAATTTACACAAACCTTCCGCTATCTAGTCAAGACATACTTGTTCAGGTGTTCATTTTCTGCATGGTTTTGACACTGGAGTTATGAGGCTTTTAACTGATGAACCATCAAACCAGCAGTTGTGCGTGACATCTTGGATGATCGGATATAATTGAGAAAAGAAATGTGAGGTGGTCTGGGAAAACCCACTGGATGTTGCCATGGCTGAATTTTGGGTGGAAAAAATGACGAAAAATTTAGTTGACCAAAATTTTTTTCCCAACCAATAATATATTTTGACACATTCGACTGTCACTTTAAGTTTATTTAATCAAAACAAAAACCTAGTTTTTGTAAAATATTATTATTGCAGGCACTAAGCAGGCAATTTGACAAAGATAGTGGTATAAACCATTAGTCTGCCTAAAGATGTCTGAAACCTTGCTAGCTAGGAGTGATTTCCTCACACACTTTTATCAGGTTGTTGGATAGTTATGTGTGCTGTGGAGAAACAGATATAAGCCTAATTGATCAGGTTTGTAAGCAGATACTGACTATGACGATGTCCGCCATGCTCTTGCACCATCACATCATCATCATCAAAACAGAGAAGAGCACTTATACATTCTGTACAGATGAACGTGGACCAAGTTATAAAATGTTTCAATGAACTATTAAAAATATTGGAAATTTAGCCAATAGAACAGAAGTGTCTGAATTATTCAGCGATTATTTCCCCACCAATGTTAGCATGAACAGTTAACAGTTATTGCGTATTAAAAATCAAATCAATAAATAGCAATTGCTTTGTGAGACTCAACATCAAGAAAATGAAATATGGAGTAAGCAGAATTTAAAATGCTAGAATTTTACTTGTGATTGGGATATGTGCAAATAATGCTGCATTCCACTACATCTCGTAACTCAAAATTTCAGAATTTCAGTAGTTTCCAGAGAAACGCCCCCTAAAACACGATCTCAACCCAGAATTCCTACTTGAAAAGTTGGGACGCTCTTCTCAACCTAGAGTTCAGCATGTGACATCAGATCAACATGGCTGACAGCATCAACAGTAAACATAGCAAATGAGTTATACTGTGTATACAAGTGTTAGCCTTGGATCAACCAGCATACAGACATATTAGCTTGTTAATGTCTATAACATTGATGATATAGTTCACTGTTTCGAGGAGGTAAATATACATCGCTCATCACAGGTGAACATGGAGGCGTCAAATGTTTTTTTCTTCCCACTTTTGTAGCTTGAATGCACGGATGTAAAGAAGAGTTAACTTTTGAGTTAAGTGGAATGCAGCATAAGACACTAAGTTCAGGAAAGTTTTCAGAATGATATAAAGTAGAAAATGTGAAAATTTCACCATGTGAAGGGTTTTCCCAGGATGCCACACACATTTATGCAAATTATATTTACATACTTGTTGAAATGCTCTTCGACACCAGAGACTGTTGCTTGTACACTATTTTTGTAAGCTTTGATTATTCAGGCATGCCTTTCCAAGAATTTCTAAGAGCCCACTTTGACTGCTAGCTGAGTTTAACACCAGAGAGTTTTAAACTGAGTATGTATACAGGGATCACGAACCTTCAAACCAAGCTGTAAAATGTTTTATTGCATTCAAACCCAACTCAGATGCTACTGTTGAGTGGTTGTGTAGGCGTTTTGATCCAACATGCCAAAATCCTTCTGCTCAGAACATGTGTTTAATATGCTGCAGGAAACCTGTGGTTAATACGTTAAAAATACCTGGACATTAATCAACATTATTCAACTGTATAATTCCAGTTACTCAGGTAGTTGGTCAATTTTAAAAAGATGGCTGATGAAGGTGAAACACTTTACATCGCACTACTGGGTGCAAAAGTTTACATCCCCTATGGTTTCTAGATGGAGAAATTAAACGTTTCAGGCAGTTATGAGGTATTAGAGAACATTTACTATATATCACATTCAGTGTTTCTCATTTGTTTAATTTGTCCACTATTAATAACTTAATATACACAATTTGACCATTTTTTGTTACTTGTGATAATGTTTTCACAGCTATGAAACCTAACAAACCTAATATCTTCATTTTATCCATGTATATAGGTGTGCAAACTTTTGCACTCCACCGTGAGTTAACAATTATCCCTTACATATTTTGACACATCATATTAAGATGCATCTACAATACATATTTATAACATGTATCACATCACTAAAATGGGTACTGAATGCATTTCATCGAAATTGCTCTAAGATGGACAAGAAGAAATGTTGCCTTTTGATTTTTTTTCCTTTTCCAAATCAACGTTAAAGTTCAGAGGTTGGAGCTTGTCGGGGTGATTGGTTGTAACATTTCAGGTTTAGCAGTCACTATAAACGCATTGCTAAATAAGCCGGGGAAATAATATAATCTACATTTAGGAGTGCAGTATGTAATATTTTTGGACACAGTGCATGAGTCTTTAAATAAAATTCCAAAACTGGTTAATAAAATAATTTACATGATTTAAATAAATGCATGTCTATAAACAGAATTCAGAAAGAAGCAGCCATGGTGCATATGTATAATCATTGTCCATACTGTGTATGCATATCGGTGTATAGAAGATTCTCAGATTTTTTTTTTTTAATGCCCCAAGACTATCAAACTTTGATGGATCATCACTTTTATTCCTCTCCTTCAGGACGAGTCCGGCTGAGTTCTGGAGTTGTCCGTCTTTCCTCATCGTCCACAGACAGACCTCAGTTATGTCCTGCAGTGAAGGAGAGAAGTCCAGTGTCCTATTTTGTCCTGCTTTGGGATGATGGAAGGTTTTTAGTTCCTGACCCAGCTGACTGGCAGCCAGAAGGCCTCCCTCTCCAGGCGCTCGAGGATGATGCGTAGTTCTGCACAGGCACTCGCAGTGTCCTCCTTAATCAGGACCCGATCCACCAGGTGGCCGTACTCCTGCTCAATCTGCTGCGCCGACTGACGCATCTCCTGCAGATCCTCCTCCTGAGGAAGGACGAACAGATTATGGTCACTACATAGTAAGATGTATGATCCATTGATCTAGGTCATTTTTAAATATTATAACACAGTTATAATGCTGTTAAATTCTCAAATCTGATTGGCTAGAAGGTGTCAATTAATTTTCTATAGCAGCAGCTCTGGAAATAATTTTAGCTGCAAGGTTTATATTAACGTATTCAATCTAATATGTTATCTTGAAATCTGACACATGTATCATGGATGCTCCACAATAATACAAAAACAAACAGATTTTTAAAAAGTTCATGCTGTTATTTAACAAAGAAAAATGTATAATCATTAATATTGGGACGTTTTCTGTAAGGAGAAGTTTATTTAACATTTATGGAAGGAGTCTCCAGTGTTAGTACTTGACACTGACAACCTGCAGCTTATGTTTTATTAACATCAAGATAGAGAAAAAGTAAAGGTTGGTGAAGGAATCACATTTATAGCTGCTATAATGTCAGTGATAGCAGGAAGTAACTTGTCTCATGGACATTCCACAACATTAAAATCTAACTATAAACAGATAAAATGTACAGTATGTTGTTCATTAACATTAAAAAATGTGATTGTTGGTTTGGGGTGGTAACAATAACTTTTTTTGGGCCACATTACACCACCTCAATCACTGTTTATTTTCATATAACAGCACACCACATCCTGTTTTATCCTCCTGTTCAGAGGATATGAATGTGATTGAACACAGTTATAAATGGAAAGTGTGTATAATAAATTATTAGATCATATTTATCACATTCAGAAAGGGAGATGTAAACTTTTGAAATGATATCGTGTTGAATTGTTTCACTATTCATATTTTTTCTTAGTCTTCTTAATTTTGCAAAGGTTTTCACTCGATATTTTGAAACATTTGTTTTTCACATTATTTAGAAACAATGAGCCAAGCACAGACAGTCAACTCTGACTGCTGGGCTTGATTTTAAATTCATTTTTTAAATTTATTTATACAATTAATTAAAATCTGTGTGTACACTGTGTTTGCTGTGTGTTATTATGTTTCATTATTATGCATTGTTATGTTCATTACATCTGGTTACAGGTACTGAGCTGACGGCTGGAAATGGAAGAATGAAAAGAAAAAGAAATGGCTGAAGGAAACAGCGAGGTTAAAGACTCACCGTGAGTCTCCCGTGCTCTCCTGCTGCAGGCGAAGACGCACTGCGACGTCTA
Organism: Pangasianodon gigas; assembly: GCA_022758105.1. Taxonomy (NCBI): domain Eukaryota; kingdom Metazoa; phylum Chordata; class Actinopteri; order Siluriformes; family Pangasiidae; genus Pangasianodon; species Pangasianodon gigas. The sequence continues at coordinate 5,508,540 of CM040466.1, forward strand.
CGACCCTCAGGGATCCGCGGTTTCACAAAGATGACGTAAGGCTTAAACTCAGCAGTCCTCAGGGTGTGTAATGCCTGCAGCAGCAACAAAAAATAATGGAATAAAAAGTCATTTTGATTTGTATAGCAACTTTTACAACACACATTTACACAAATCCAGACACCTTTAATTAAAGATCAGTGAGGTAGAACAGTGACCAGTCATTAACATTTGTCCAAGATCTGGTTGTGGTGAACAAATACAGGACCTGCCAACCCCTGAGGAGGAATAATGAGTATTCCCGGAAATGACTTGTCTAATAATCCTGGAAGGAACTGTGAAATGCTTCCACACGGCCGACATTTTCACTGTTGATCTGCTCAAACTGTTTGAACATGTCTGATCTGACTGGTGCAGGAGAGCAAACACTGCGTTTAATCACGTTTTAATTATCATTACCAATACAATTATTTTAAAGTGTTAGATCTGACACTTCGTTGTAGGCCTGTTTAATCTTTTTGACCATTTTCGGCGGAAAAATTTCGGTGCTAATAAATATACTTAACTACTATACTACTAATAAGAAGAAAGTAGGCGGGGCTTCCAGAGGTGACCTTTAATATTGGAGAGTTCAATGCATGTACACAACTGTCAATCATTCCAGATTTTTCTGCTTTTTGTTTAGTGTTGACTGCTCACAGCAAACAAAGAGTGTGAGGCTGTTTAAACTTTTAATGCCTTACCCCGTCATACATTATTTTCTCGGGGCTGAAAAATCATTATATTTTTAATGGATGAATTTTGTCTCCTAAGTGAATGAGACTGGAATATCAACTAAAAAATTAATTAAAAGTGAATTCTGATTTCATGTTGTCTTTATACCCAGTTGAGATTATTTTTTTGTCAGTGCTGAATATTGAATTGTTTTGATCTACTTTTGTTGACAAATTAAATATATTCCTAATCTGTGGGCTTACACTGGTTTGTGATATCTGGAATTTATAAAGATAAAGCAGATTTGTAGGTTCATTTTTAAAGCCATCATTAAATATCTTTATTTTTGGACATTGTGTAGTTTTTTTGTACATTACTGCACTTTTTTCTGATTTCACACCAGCGTTAAACCCCCACCGCACCTCAGGCTGCACGTCCACCAGACACATCTTGTTCTTGGCTTGGACAGAGCGGATGGCCTCTATACTTGTGCCGTACTGGTTGTCCTTATACTCTCCATACTCGATAAACCTACACAGCAGGAGGAAACAGAACACAGAATGTGTTAAACAAAATGAATTAAAGGAGCAGGTTGTAAAAAATAAAATAAAATTAGAGCCCTCTGCTCTCTGAGAAGTGAATTACAATTGCAAAGCCATGAGCCAAAACTTCACCCCATGATGAAACTGCATGTGCTTTGTGAGTTGCCTTTTAAATAATAGAGGCAGAGGTGGAACAGCTGAACAGCTGGGGGTGGAGCTAATTTCAGGGCCAGAAAAATGGAAACAGAAGCCAAAATTGAAAAAACTAACCAAATCCATTACCTAGCAATTTTGCAAATCCTAATTCTCAATCAATTCCTTCTACAGTATTTCTGAAAGTATTGTACACCATTGTTATAGGTCAGCTTTTAAATATTACAAACCATATCTTTAATGTACAATATTAACTTTCTAATCATTTAAGCTCTATTCACTCACATGCTTCAGCCTGTGTAACACATTTTTCTTACTAATAGAAGATCAACACAAAATGACACTTACGACATGTTTGACTGAATCTTTCTATTCACAGCTATGCTGCATTGGACTTACTTGGGAAGTGGGAATTTGGAGCTCGGAATTACGTCCTTTTTGACCAAGATACAAAGTGAGAAAAACACTGACGCCTCTATGTTCATTTCTTGATAGCAACAAGCTAGCCAGCTAACTGTGATGAGTGCTGTATATTTTCCTTCTGAAAACAGTGAACTGTATAGTCAGTGTTATAGATTTAACAAGCAAATATGTCTGTATGTTGATTGACCTAAAGCTAATACTAGTAAAGACAGTATAACTCATTTCAAGGTAAGAAGTGCGGTGTGAACTCGGAGTGGAGGAGACCGTCCAGACGTCCTGAATAGGTTCGGAAATTACGACCAGAGTTACAGATTTCGGAAATTACGACCAGGGAAGTTACAACCTTTAGTCAAATGCAGCATTATACTATAGATTTTACTACAGATTCAAAAATGTAGATTTTACTACAGTTTCAAAAATTGGGTTTTTGTGTCTAACATGCTTTAACTATCTTTTTTTAAAAAAAGAGATAGAAATGTTTTTCTTTCTAAACCTTTTTTCTAAATTCCTTCCTTTTTGACTTTTGGAAGTAACTTGCAAAAGAGACAAATTTTTCTTGCTAACAGAAGAACAGTACAAAAGGACACTTTCCATGAGTTTGGCTGAATCTTTCTAATATTTTAAATTACAAATGTTAAAAATAAATATCTGCAGTTTGTAAATCTGCAGTGACTTGCCGCTTTTGATTCCACAGTTTAATCATTATCTTTAGTAGTCCAGTGATTTATTAGCTTTTATAGCTTTTCTAGAGGTACCATCTAACTTTTACGACTTTGAACAGAAGCGCCATCCAGTATACGATTGTTGATTCAAGTCATATTAATATCTTACTGCTACACAATGAGAGACGTTTCCCGTTTGAGACGAACTGACTTAAAAATGAACTTCCCACAAAATCACACTTCAGTGTGAATCCATTCCTCACATATTTTCTGCCTTGGATGTTTGACGTGTGCTTTTACTCGGATTAATCAGAGCAGTTTCAAAGCTCACTCACTTGTTGTTTTGAGCGTCAGCTTCGAAGGCCTGCTTGGAGACAAAGTGGTACTCGACCCCCTCCTTCTCGTGGCTCTTCCTGGGCCGTGTCGTGTCTTTAGAAGAGTTCGAAAAAAACAAACTGTTACAGAAAATCCCACTTAATGCTTTTGCAAAGTGTTTATTAAAGAAACAGGATGCAGACTGAGGTAACCTATACACTACTGCTCAAACACTCAAATCATAGCTTAAAGTTCTCCATATTATAAAGTCCATTTTGTTGCAAAACGCACTGTGCAGCTTAATATTTTTCTAATAATTTGTAGGAAACTGAAACGGTGTAGACTCTCATTTTTAGAACAAAGTTTTGAGAAAAAAATCAGTACATGTAGATTATTGCAGGATTTATCATTTAATAAATTATCATTTTTATCCCCAAAGTATTATAAAAGTATTAATCTAACACACCTTTCCATATATGGTTTTAGATAAATATGATTTATTCTAGAAAATTGAAGATTTTGTGTAGAAAATATGCCAAGTGATTTTTAGTGTGAGAAATATTGATTCCAGAATGTTTTAGTGAATTAAATAATGTGTTAAATAAAATATGATTGGCGATTTCAAGCTTCTTAGTTTAAGATCAATATGATTTATTCTTGACATTACTAGGGAATAAAATAATATGGCAGGTTATTTCAACCTTCGTTTTAGTTTAAGATAAATATTGTTTATTCTAGATATTTTGTGAATAAAATAATGTGTTGAATAAAATATGTCAGGTGAGTTTAAACTTTTCTTAGCATGTTTGTTCCAATATGATATAAAATGCTACATTAGTGTACCAAAACATGAATAATTTAACATCTCTGTGGACAATACAAAATATATGGTGAGGTTCAAAAGTTACCCTATACCCTACGGAAAACACGAAGAAGACATATTAAAATGATGTTGGTGTAAAACAGATTATAGATACATTTTATTTATTGAAAAAATGGGGATGCAAACAGTTTTTATATTTTCTCACTAAACTGAAACTCTGTATAAACAGCATGAGCAGTTATAAATATGTGAATGTGATTTTCTGCAAAATACACTTTTCACAGCAAGTATATATTTATCATTGTTAATAGTTTGAATTGTATTTCTTCAGTAAGTGCCTTAGTGTGTGTGTGTGAGATGATGCGAAGGAACTCACGGGGTACAGCCACAGCATAGCGATGGGGGTTTTCTGCTATTACTTTCTGCTTCAGCTCATTAATTCGTGCTCCGAGAGACCCTGCGGGCACAAACACACCAATACTGCAGACCACACTCAACTTTCCTTCCATCGAGAGCCACGAATTTACATTCCCGCTAAGACTTATGTTCACTGCAAAACAAATAATGAGCGTTAAAAACGTACAACAGCCTTAGTGTGCGACTCGCAGATCATCTAAATGAACCTTCTGTAGTATGCTGTAATGTAAAAGCTAGATTGGACTAAAGACAGTTCAAGAAATGAGATGAAGACACTGGGATTGTAGGCCAATAATCAATTGTTAATCTGTTGTATATTGCTCTTTATCTGTGCATGTGCACAAGAAAAAAATGCCAAAAATCTCCATCTCTGGATTAAAATAAAGACGGCTCGAAAACAGACATGTGCAGTTTCAACCATAAAATCTCCCTAATATGAATTAATCTGTAAAGTGACTCAAAAATAATTAAAATAAACCAAAACACTTATTTAGCGGACTTTTTTTTCAACCACGCTACCACCACCAATCAATCCAGGTTATAATATGGGAAATTGTGAAAAAAAAATGTTGAGGTGCAATGTCGATATTTTGACCTAATAACTCACAAATTCCTGATATTACATTGTTATTATAACTAAGATGTTATGTCATCTTAATAACTCTTTATTCCTTCTTAACATTTGTTATCTTTACATAAAACTATTTTCAAGACATTATCTTGTTATTTCGACATATGTCATAATTACACCTCACAATCTATCAAAAAGACTAATTTATTGAATATTAGCTTATAATAATAATAATAATAATAATAATAATAATAATAATAATTCTTATGTCATGTCTTATGTCTTATGTAAGCCAGATATTGCTTTAGTGGAATTCAGTTACACAAACTGTACATACATCTTTTTAGACTGTGCTGTAGATTTGTTTACTCACTATAATAACTGAGGGTTTGTCTTAGATATTGATAATATTAATATTGATCTCTGTAAGCAGGTGCTTAAGCTTTTAATAATTCTGATGTACTGGTGATTTCCCTCAGGACCGAAGCTTCTCATTGTGATGAACAATTCGTTGTCTTACCGATCAGCACCACTAGTCGAGGTCTCTCATTGGGCCGTTGTTGGTATCGTGTCACTTCCTCGTAGGTGAGCAGCTCAGGCTCAGTGGGGTCGGATGCGTTGGCCTCCCCTGATGAGCTCTGCCGATCCTTACGGCTCAGACGGAAACTCCTCCGCAAACCAGCTGAGAGAAGATCAAAAGGTCAGATGAAATGTTATAAAACAATTTCTGATATAAACTGGAGTATCAAATGTGGCCTTCATGCAACTTCCTGTTTACATAATAAGACTGGAATGTATATGAAGAAATCTACATTTCATCACTTTATTGTCATTTAATGTCTTTTTTTTATTAAGGCATTCCTTGTATTTATGGAAATCATTTTCGATCATTATGTACACATTAGCTTAGCAAAGTCTCAGTGGAAGCTGACAGTCCTGCTGTTAATTAGCACAGAGTAAAGGAGTGTGTTGGTGTAAATGGATAATAGGGCACCTGAGTGGAATGAACAGGGACTGTACCTGTATAAAAGTCCCAGGAAAACACCTGGCCACAGGAGGGCACCATCGCTTTACACTTCGAAGAGACTACAACGCGTATTAGACCACTAAACACTTGCGCACAGGACACTCTCTGCCCTCAACTACCAACCCTGGGTCAGGTCTCTCTCTCTTACATCAGCTTTCACTTTCAATGTTCTGCTCAAGTCAAAATGACCTCCTTTCAATATAAATGTATACATACATGCTAAAAAAGTTTTTTCTTTTTCTTTTTTTTAACCAGATTGAAACTTTATGAACATGACTCTATTTCTGCATTTCAGAGTATCTGAAAAAATCTTTTTTAAAATCATATTTAAATTACAGACATTTGACTAAAGTGAAATGTCTGCATGTGAAATAAGAATGTAAATAAAACCTTTATTTTAGCCGCTGTCCCATTCCAGTCATCTCTTATATACACTTCCATCTATGCACATTAGGAGGATCCTTACAAACTGTTGCGTGCCTGTTTCCTGAAATACTGTTTATGTAACTACTTACTGAGATGAATGTAATATACATAAGATATTTTAAAAACATGAACTACAAATTGATTATGAACTATGATTGGATGATTAGATTATGATTACATAGATATAGATTGTTTTTGGGTTTTTTTACACTTAAAAAAAATGGTTTCACACAAGGGATAGTTGGATGGTTAACAGTTTGATCCAATTAAAAAAATAGTTAATAAATAAACTTATAAATTGCCTCTGAACTAAAAAAAAAAGATTAAAAAAGTTAACTCTTCTTAGATGATCTAATCATGATACTGTATATTAATATAAATGGTTAGTTATATTTGTATTTATATAAATTTATTTATTTACAAAAAATACTGTTTACTAAAAAATAGTTTTTTATAATTTAGTTTTTTATAATTTTTAAAATAACTAATTCCTCTTGCTTGGATCTTGATTATATAGTGTAGATAAATATAAATTGTTAATCCCTCAAGGGTTCATTTAATGCTTAACAGTTCCACTGTCCAAAAACTTCAGGGTACTTATAAACGTACTGATCAAGGTACTTTTTTTAAATAGCTAACCCTTCTTGGATGATCTAACCATGATTATGTAGATTAATATAAATGGTTGATTATATAAATTAAGTACTGTGTATATAAATTTCAAATGAGCTGAAGGCAAGATATATCGGATAAATTTTTTAATACCCTCAAACCAAAAAACATGATTTTTAAAAACAACTCTAC
>CM040466.1:5551698-5572481 GCA_022758105.1 Pangasianodon gigas
ATATATGTTTGTGTGTGTGTATGTATATATATATGTGTGTATATATATATATATATATATATATATATATATATATATACATATGTATAAATTACACACACATGCCATAGATGATATGGTGCCATCTCCTTCTTTGTATTTTTTGTATTTAAAAGAGAGAGAGCTATCCTACCTGTATCTCTCCCTTTACGTCTGTCTGCTTCTCGCTCAGGATCTGGATCTGTCGTTCCTCTCAGTTATCCTTTCACTATCCGTCTGCTGCTGCTGCCTCCCTGCCGCTTTTCCTCCTCCTCCCTCCTCTTTCTCTCTCTCTCTCTCTCTCTCTCTCTTCCTCTGTCTCACCAACACACACTCACAGACACACTCCCTCCCATTTCTCTCCTCCCTCTCCCATTGATTCATAATGCTCTCTCTCTCTCTCTCTCTCTCTCTCTCTCTCTCTCTCTCGTCTAAGCATTTGAGTAGCAGGTGGGTGTAGTAACAGATGGAGGGCTGCTGTGTCGTTAGTCAACACTGATACGTCCATTTGACTCCATCCATCCCCATCTCGCTCTCACCCACCCACACATATACACACACTCTCTCTCCATCAGTCACTATGGCCTTTTATTTCATAGATAATTGCATTCACTTCATCAGTACTGAAAGCCCGTGCACTCAGAGGGAGGAAGAAAGAAGCCACTCCCCTCATCTCCCATCCCCCAATCTCCAATCCAGTCCAGTGCTCACCTCACTTCCTGTGTGTATGTGTGTGTGTGCGCGCGCGCGCCATCTTTGGGCCTTTTTCCATTTCACAAAACTGGAACTGTGCTTTTCACATTGGCCACCAATCCAGTGCCAAAGGTTCCGGTTGTATGGTTCATGGGATCTGCTCAGGACTGGCACCAACAGGATCTAAACAGGAACACTGGTGTTTTTTGACTCCAGTGTTTTTCAACAGCATCTGCAGTGTATATGTGATAACCACAGGCAAGAATTTTTACATATTTCTCTGTAGTGTGGAAATAAAAGAAAATCCTCTTCACTCCAAATGCACTTATGCACATGTAAGGGTGTTTAAAACTACTACTATTGCACTAAAAATAAGAGTCCTAATATGAGACAGACATGAGAAAAACTGTTACCAAACTTGTTCCTATGGAGTTTTATCCAATTTTCCCACACAGTAAAAAGCAATTCTGGGTTTATCGTATCCACAAACCAAAAGCTAAAACCTGAGGTACTTATTTTACGTTGTTTGAGTTACACTGCTACCACAGGGCTGTTTCTGGGCCCTTTTAGGCCTGTAAGTGAGAACTTACTCAACACCTGAAAAATGATCATTAGATCATTAGGCTACATAGCGTGGTGAAAGGTTTGAGCTCAGGAGAATAATCGTGATCCTCTGAGTTGCTATAGTTCTTTAAAAAAAAAAAGAAAAAGGTAGGTGATTGATGTTTTGACCACTTGAGCAGAAAAGGCTATTGTTTTCCTTGCTAGTAGTAATGAGCTAGCAACTGAATATGTTAGCATAACACTTATTCTAGACAGTTGCTAGCTAGCTAGTTAGCCACTCATTACAAATACATCAACAAGTGGAAGCAAGAAAGCAGACAAACTGACTAAATCCATCGTTTGTCCATGGGTGGCAAAATCTAGCAATTCTGGTACAGGTTGCCATGGTAACCAAAGAGTTTACTTAAAACTTTGGATTGGATAAAAAGTGTCCATGTGACTTTATAAAAGTGAAAGGCAAATTTTTAAACGCTAAAACTACCTGATTTTCTTTGTGGCCTTTCTAAATGACACAGATCCATAGAGGATTAAGAAAAGGTGAAGATTTAGACATACTTTTGACATACTTAGTAAGTTTTCAGTAAACAGGTTTTTTTCTTTTTCTTGTTTTTTCTTAGTACTCAGAAACAGTAACATTATAGTCTGTATAGACTTCGATAATCGCTGCACATGCAGTACATAGAGAACAGTCCTTTCAACACACTGTCCTGTTTGTCTTTACTCTTCTACTCCTGTATAATGTAATGATTTAGAATCCCACTATCCGGTGTCACCCAGAAGAAGACAGTTTCCCTTTAGAGTCTGGTGTCTCAAGAAGGTTTCTTGCTCATGTCATCTCAGGAAATTGTTTCCTTTCCACTGGCCTGCTCATTAGAATGAGGCATGAGGAATGATAACATCTTTCCTCACTACTGTCGCTTCTGACTCCTCATTAGGGACCTACATCCAGATTTCTGTAAAGCTGCTTTGTGAAAACATCTCTTGTTAAGTGCTATACAAATCAAATTGAATTGAATTAGAAAACACACTGCCACATCCATATGTTAATAGAGCAGAACTGGAGTAGCAATTTGTGAGTCTAAACAAAATGTCTGTACACATTTCTGTTCATGGGCATGGAGAATACTGCACTGTGGTGTGTGTGTGTGTGTGTGTGTGTCAGTCATGATGAAGTGGCCTGGTGTGAGATTTACGCCGTGTGTCCCTCATTAATTAGTGTAGAGTTCACTCAGGGTCATGAAGGTTATTATGGGCTTCTGTCTAATTGATTCACAGGCGGCATCTGTTAACCCTGATTCGCCCCTCTGTCTCTGTGAGAAAGATTTACACTAGGCTTACCACCTGTGAACACACACACACACACACACACACACAGAGGGAGGGACAGAGGGACAGAAAAAAGAGAGATTTAGCAAGCAAACACGCATCATTATTCACCCCACCTCCAATATTTTCTCCAAAACTGGGTTCGATGGGTTTTTATACCTCTTACGACAGAAAATACAGAAAAGTACTACAGAAATACAGAAAAAAGAACCCTGTGTAAAAGATTACTATCTTTCAATATCTGCAAGACCCAAACACAATTAACTGATTATTATCTGAGTTTTTAATAATACTATTTATTTTTGCAGCAGGTAGTGTTGCCATCTCGCAGATCCTGAGCTCGGAGTTTTACATGCTTTCCCCGTGTCTGTGTGGGTTTCCTCTGGCTTCTGAAGCTGAATATATAAATGAATGATGTTGTCTAAAACAGCTGTAATGCATCCTAATAGCACTGTGCATGTTGTCTAACAGGACCCTGGAGAAACTCCTTGTTCTCACCTGTCTAGCTGAATCATGAGTACTGCTGCATAGTCTGCTGACTCACAGTCACTTTTGTTGGTTAATGTGTCATACCTGCATGTTGGTGTGAGGTGGGAAGGACAGTGGGGAACCCAGAGGAAGCCCACATCGACATGGGGATGAGAACATGCACAACTCCACACAGACAGTAACCTGATCTGAGGATGGTACTGGGGACCCTGGAGCTGTGAGGCAGCAACATTACCCACTTAGACAAAACCAGAGCTCAGGAGAGCTGACTCAGAGACTTGGGATCTGAATTTTATATTCCTGTTTTGCAGAAAAAACCACATACACTGTCATGTTAAAGGAGCGCTTCTTACACTGTATATGAGTGCATTTATTACTGGGCTGGACGCCAAGACCAAGACTGAAATCACTTCTCCAAACCGCCTGGATGATTTACTGCACAGGAAGATATATGGCCTGATGTGTGTGTGTGTCTGTGTGTGTGTGTGCATGCAGGAGTTTGTGTTATAATTCCATGCCTGGATTAGTAAGACTTAAGCCTAAAGGCCCAAATGCCTCATTTAAAAAATGAACCTATTTTTTTTTAGTATTATTTATTTATTTTAATCGTGTTCATTTCACAGTGTTTAGCTGAACTGGAAAATCTAACATAATGTTTACTCTGTTTTATCACTTACTGTACTTTTTATGTACTCTGTAAACAACTGCAGCAAACTTTTACAATCCTATCACTTTCAGACTTAATTAACTGACTAGTTAAAACGGTTATAAGGCTCTTCTGAACATTGAAAAAAACCAGACAATAGCGAGGGAAAGGACTGTTTATAGTAAGTGATAACACGGACGTTCCATGAAATTAAATGTAACTATAAACAGATAAAAAAAATACAGCGTGTCGTTCTTTAATAAATAAAAATTTTTAGTGTCAGAGGAATAAAACACTTCAGGACATGCAGTTATAGGAAAATAAACACCTTCGGGATGGTAACAGTAACTCTTCTTCATGTCGGGCCGCATCACATCACCCTGTCTTTGATTATTTTCCTGTAACAGCATGCCCTTTTGTCTTTTATTCCTTAATTTCACAGACTTTTTCCATTTTATAACCCTAGCTAATTAGCTATAACTTATATTATTTGATGAGGTGTTCAGTTTATATCTGACAACTGTAACAAAACTTTACAATTGATTTTTGGTTAATTAAGCATTTCCTAACTTGAGATAAGGTGTTGTGGGATAATATACAGTACTGTTCAAAAGTCTTAGGCACATGCAAAGAAATGCTGTAGAGCAAAATTGCCTTCAAAAATAATGAAACTAAATGTTTCTACATTAAAAAAAAATACTATAAAGAGCAGTAAACAGTAATAAATGAAACAAAGTCAATATTTGGTGTGATGATCCTTCACTTAAAAAAAATAGTAAAAAAAATAGTAGTCTCAGGTACAGTGTGTGCAGTTTTATAAGGAAATGAGCTGTAAGTGTTACTGAGCATCTTGCAGAAGCAGCCACAGTTCTTCTGGAGACTTTGACTGTCACACTTGCTTCTTATTTCTGCAGTAAAACCCAGCAGCCTTCATTATGTTTTTTGTCTGAAAAGTGTCTCTTATGTAATCTGCTGCTTTCTTTACTGACATACAAACATTTTTCTGTAACATTTAATTTTGTGCTGGAAAACTAATGTTTGGAAATCTAAAATGTTTTTGTACTGAATCAATAATGTAGAAGTCATCAAATAAAAATCTGTAACAAAGTTTATACTAAAAAAATAGGGTGCCTAAGACTTTTGCACAGTACTGTGTGTGTGAATATATATATATCCTTAATTTAAGATTGGATTTCCTTCTGTATCTTGAACTTGTAAGATCTTATTTTGTGTAATCTGACTGGAATTGGGGAAACCCAATGCAATGCCTTATATTTAAGATGAAAGCAAAGAGGGAAAATGCCCAGCCTATTGGACACTATTACATAACTAGGAGAGCAACTCGATATCTGATCATAGGACTGATGGATACTGATGGATAAAGAGAGAACTTTCTCTTCTGAAGAAAAATAACAGCTTAGATTGTGCTGTTGTTGCTGATGTTTATAAATAAAATTCTCTACAAATTCTCTAATTTCTCTAACTTGTGTATTGGAATGTCTGAGAATTTGTGAATTTTGAGTTTGTGTAGAATATACAATAAGTAAGAATGTACAACTCCAGTTATCTAAATAAATTTATTTGTCTTTTGCATATTTAATTTGGAACATCAATTTACAAAAACGATTTACAAAAAAGATTTACATTTAGAAAACAACACATTTGTAGACATTTGAATAAAAGAAAATGATATTATATGTATGTCTAAATAAATTATTCATTATTGGCACTGCCACTGCAATAAATGAAATGCTTATCTGTGCATAAAGTTCCTACGTGTAAAGGAGCACTGAGAGGAGTACAGAAACAAATACCAGAAATTCATACCAGAGTGTGCACATAAACAAGTCCCTTTGGAGAAATGAATCACGAGCCCTTGAACAAAGAGCTCCAGCCCTTCTTAAACATTCACTTATAACTAAGGCTACACAATATATCATTTAATAGTCTTCATCACAACTTTTAATAAGTATTAATTATTGTGATGCAATATTCTCTCCATATTGTGAAGCCCTAATTATAGCGTCCTAAAATATGTGCAAAAAAAAAAGTGCAAAAGTGAGACAAAAAGACGAAATGAAAACAATAAAACAGTTACAGTGCAATAATGACTAAATGTGGACCTGATTCAGCAGTAGTTGTAGTGAGTGGGATTCCAACATTCAGAAAATGCTGAAAAACAAAAATGATTTAGATCTAAAGCCTCTCTCTCTTCAGCCACCTTGACGTTTTTACTATTTCTAAAGCAGTTTTTTCCTCCCAGTGGACATCTCTTGCTGTTGTTTAAGATAATATTAAAATTGGTAAATGGTAACAATGACACCAATGAGGTGGGAGGAGTTGATTACACCCCACTGCATCAGAGTGACACAATCACAATAACGTAATAAAGATCATGAAAATAAATAAAATCAAACACACACCATGTATAAGGAGTTATTCGAATGTATGTTATATGCATGGTTCCAACCAAACCGTAATAATGCAAAGCACCATCTTTGGTGCACTGTGTGTCAGTAGTCTACAATGTTATAATAGCTGAACTGTGAATGTCAGGGTTATGTGTTCTTCATGTCTCACTGTCCCTTACCTTCAACATTAACACTTATATTCTGTGTATATTTAAAATAGTCCTAAATGGGGAAAATGAGTCAAATTGTTTGTGCATGTCTTAATTTCTCTAATGAGCATTACAAATCTTTTTTTTTTCCAAAATGTTTATATTGATAATATTCAGGGCTGAGAATCCAGAAAAAATCTAAGTCTTTACCCAATCACTGACTTTTGGTGGACAGTCTCCTCATAGTTGTGGCATATTCTTTCCATAAATAATAATGGATTTAATGTATCTCTGTGGGATTTTTTTGTTAATAACCAAACCCTGATTCCCAGAACTTTCCCAGAAGGTCATGTTACTGTTTTCTTTAGGTATGTTCTCTAAAAAACTCTCAACTAATAATGTGACTCCAGATGGCAACTGCTTGCAGAACGAATTTAGAGGTTTTACATCAATGGGGGGTGAATACTTATGCAATCACATCTTTAAATTTTTTTTTTTTTTTTTTTTTACAAACTATATTGATTTTTCTCCCAGTTCAATGTTATGGGATATTGTGTGTAGATTCATGCCATATAACCCAATTAAATTCATTTCAGTTCCATGTTGTAACACTACAAAATGTGGAAATGTTCAAGGGGAGTGAATACTTTTGTAATGCACTGTACAAACATCATCCCAAGTCACCCCTCTCTTTCAAGAAAAAAAAATTTTAAACATTTTTAGTGTTGTCTCATTTTCTGTTAATAAATTGCTTAAAATTGTTTGTTTTACATGTTTTTGGAACCAAGAACAGCACCACCACCAATGGTTATAAGTAGAGGCCGGGCTGATTTCTTTCTAGCCCAGACTGTAGACTATCGTTGAACAGATTTAATGTTCACTGGAGCTAATTAATTTAATTCCACTTGAATTGGACTCAGGGGTTTCATAATAGTAATGCAGAGTTATTGATTTTTTTTTTTTTAGACCTCTCATATCATGAGTAGCCGTCACTGCTCTGATTTATAGCCCCACCTGCAAACACACACACACACACACATCAAGAGGATTCACAGATGCGGAAAGAGATTTTGTCTGTTTATCAGCATCAATTTTGTTTCTATAGCTAACTATTATAATCAAGATGTCATACACTACATGGCCAAAAGTATGTGGACACCTGACCTTCACACCCATATGTGGACCTTCTCCAAACTATTGTCAAAATGTTGGAAGCACACAATCTTATAGGATGTCTTTGTTTGCTCTAGCATTAAGATTTTCCTTCACTAGAACAAAGGGGTCAAGCCCAAACCTGTTCCAACATGACATGGTTTGCTAAGGTTAGAATGGAAGAACTCAAGTGTCCTGCACAGAGCCCTGACCTCAACCCCACTGAACACCTTTGGGATGAACTGGAACACTGACTGCACCCCAGACCACCTCATCCAACATCAGTGTCTGACCTCACTAATGCTCTTGTAGCTGAATGAACACAAATCTCCACAGCCACGCTCCAAAATCTAGTGGAAAGCCTTCCCAGAAGAGTGGAGGTTATTATAACAGCAAAGTGGGGACTAACTCCAACAACAAGCACATATGGGTGTGATGGCCAAATGTCCACATACAGTATAGTGTATACTGGAATCTAAGGACATGACCTGGGTCAAAGAGATATTAATTGCTAATTAGTGAACATAATGTGAGGGTTAAGACTTCCGGAAAGCAGCTGTAAGGTCAATGTTAGCAAAATGTTAAAGGGCTCAAAGCCATCTGTTACAAAGACATTTTACAGTTTTACATAAAAACAGATTGGAAGGAGGAACTGATATACATTTAAAAAAAAGAAAAGAAAAAAGAACAGAATTTCCTGAACAGAGAATAAAATGGACCAATGAGTATGAAAGACTCCAAAAAAAGTCTCATTTGGATTTGTTAAAAAAAACAACAAAAAAAAAACTACACCCCTCTTCGTCATCTCCTACATTTCACAAGTGTCCTACTTATTAACCAGTCTCCTCTCATCTCCTCTTCTCTCCATTCAGGATGGCGTTTGCTCGTCTGCTGTACTGAAGTAAGGGTTTTCATGGCCCTCAACCAAGTAAGAATAGCGAGAGGGGTTTTTGCCCTTAAACGTTTTCAAGTCATCTAATGGCATGAGGTCATAGGAGCCCATCTGAAAGAGAAGCAGCAGGGAATATTAGACAAATACTGATCAGCTTAAAACTATACATCTCTGTCTTTCATCTCTTCTATCACCAGTAAAACCGTCATGCAGGAGCATTACTAAATTAATGAAAAAGTTGGTCAGTTGATTTAGTAATTAAGGAAAAACCATGCAAAGCAGGTGGGATATATATTGTACATTCAAATGGAAGTCGTAAATTTGTGTTTTCATGTGATCTCTTGCCTGGCAACTGGGAAATATGGACTAGTTAAATACTAGAGCTAATTATTTAGCTAGCACCTAGCTGTTACGTCTTTTATACTGACATTGTAAAGGCAGAGTGACAGTGGAAAGGAGACAAAACTGTCTGGAATATCAACATTTCTCTCAGGTGTGATGGTAAATTCTGATGAAAAGACTTCAAACAAGTTAAATTCCACTATAATTACACTTAGCACTGAGCGCTAGTCGAATGTCTATTATTGAGAAATGTCAACAAATCGTGAATTTGGTAAGATCTGTCATAAAATTTTAACTGGGCTACTCCTATAGACTATTCTTGTAAACACAATAAGCACAACCCAGTTTCGAAGTAGCTTTAGCACTTGTGTAGCTGTCAATTTCTTTTGCAGGCTAACAATATAGTTAGCTGTCATATAGCTGTTAAATATAAGTAAAAGAAGAGTGTCAGTGGAAACAACACCATTTGAAATATTAAATTTACCTCAGATGTTTTGGTAAACGACTATTAAATGACTTTGAACAACTAAAATGTGACCACTAAGCGAATGTTCACGGATTCCACCATATTGAATAATGCCAGTATTACATCATGACTTGTGAGCTTAGTCAAAGCTGTCATATAATTTTAACCTTCAGAGCAGTAAATACTAAGAGTACACTGTTTATACATGACAAACCTGCCCCAATTTAAATGTAACATTACTTCTGCAGCTGTATCGCTGTTTCTTCCACAAGCTAACAATACAACTAGCTAGCATATACGCAGCTGTCAAGTCTAAAGGCAGACAGACTGACAGTGGAAATGGAACGAAACTGTTCAGAATATCAACATTTAACCTTCTAAGTCAAGTTTAATGACTTGAAAGACTTGAGAACAAAGGCATCTGTGAGCTCATGTATGCAGAAGAGGGCAGTCAGCGCTTGGTTCCAAGTGTGTTATGCTGCCCTGTGATGCAGAATGGCTTCACGTGTCACAGAGGAAGTGCGTATTAGCCATTAGCCTCAACAGTTGGTATCTGTCATGTGATAGGGAAGTGCTGGCTAGTGGGCGGGAACTGACAGGTGATCAAATTGGGAAGAAAATGAGGGAAGAACGTAGCATTGGCATTACAACATGTAAACACATTCAGAGCTGTCAAAAAAATTGTAGGTTATGTTTAATCTTCTTGCAAACACAACAGACACGACCCCATTTGAACGTAGCAATAGCCTTCATTTTCGAAAAACCTGTTTTGCACTATGCAGTGATTTCATCGTGTTGCATTGTGAGTAGGGTAGTAAATGAATCTGATTAGAAAACGGGGAGTCCACCACCAGCAGCAGCCACACATGCACACCCAAAACACTTTGATTGGGCCGGATAAGAGAGGAGATCAGCAGATAAGGCCATGTTATGTCTTACCTTTCCTCTTAACTTCTAAAACATCATAACGGAGGGATTGACGCACATGCAAGGGAAAGCGGGACAGACATCACATGCATAACAACAACAACAGCACACACACACACACACAGACGGTGATTTAAAAAGGGGTTAATGTGTGATGTGGGTCTATATAGAGAAATACATCAAACATTCAAAAGTATGTTCTCTATCAGGTCTGTTTTGTTCTCTGAAGTCCATTTGGGAGTACCCAGTGAGCACTGACTGACAAGAGATGTCTATGGATGTCCTTTAGGGGGTTAGGCTTGATTTAAATCAGTGCCTAAAATCGCCCCATTCACCCGTGCTAATTTGTGCCGTAAGAATAAGTGCCAAGACTGTCTTCACAATGCGTTATGTATTCGCTGTAAATATCAAATTTAAAAAAAATCTAAATTCGAATCATTCAATCAAAAAAACAGCTAGTGCCTGTTTAATTTTTGATATATTACACCACAGGCAACTAGGGATGGCTGGTATAAATT
Source organism: Pangasianodon gigas (assembly GCA_022758105.1). NCBI lineage: Eukaryota > Metazoa > Chordata > Actinopteri > Siluriformes > Pangasiidae > Pangasianodon > Pangasianodon gigas. The sequence goes on from CM040466.1 coordinate 5,562,292, forward strand.
AATGTCTAAATGGACTAGCAAGCCTCTACATCAATATATATCATTTTTGGCATGCACATCAGATTATTTGCTGTTAACAAATGTCTTAAGGCGGATTATTTTGGATTTTTGTGGAAGTGAGTATATTAAAAAAAAATACACAGAATGGTTTGAAGAAGCGAGGCTGGGGCTGATTTCTTTCCAGACCAGACTGTGGTGAAAGTCACTGAAATCACTAACTTATCCTTAATGTCTCACTGGGTATAAGGTCTGTTCTCTACTAACAGAGGCAAATGATAGAGCTTTGTGATAGATCTCAGCATCATGTGCATTGGGGGTGACAGCGGTGCTCTCATAATTTCTATTATTATCATTATCAGGCAGGTGAAATACAAGCAAGTGTGCATATCAGTTATTCTCATACTCACAGTGGGTGATGCATTATATAACAACCAGATAGATCAGTTTATAAATAAATGACGACTTAATTTAGGCAACCGAAGTCCACTGTGAGCTGAGCTATAACTGGCGGGATTTAGAAAACGCGTCGATGCGAAGTAGACAAGGACTGGCGGGAACTTACCAACCCGTTGCTGGGTTTTATTCTGTCTGGCATGGGCATCTCTGTACCATAAGTTTCAGAGTTAGCATTGTGGCCGACAGATGCACGAGGGATGGGAGTGATGGTGTGGGAGGGCCAAGTCTGGAACTCATCTGGGGCGTAAGGACTACCGGGGTTGGAGGCACGCTTTGTCCTGTGGACACACACAGAAGGAGCATGTATATTATTGAATTTCTCATTCAATTTCTGGATAAATATTCTGATTGTCCATAAGGGGACTCACACAATATGGACAAAACACTCTCTAATGCCATCATGTGTCATGATACACAATACACAGACACATTCAGTGAAACTTGTGAGGTCACAGTGAGACATTAATGATTGAAAGGTCCAACTGAATATTGCATACTTCTGAGATATCAGTATCGCAAAGTCTGCTGTTACAATGAAAAAAATATTTCTGTGAAGTCCTGACTGAAATTCCAAGCTCTGCACACAGGGTGGTTTTGTGATTGTTTTTTCCCAGGGAAGTTAGATAGCTTCAAGAATCAATTTAAAGGCTATGTAAGGAATAAAACACACACTTGGTGTCATGCTGTTATAGGAAATAATGAACAATAGGGTGTTTTGTCACAGCCCGATGCAAAGCTGCAACCAAATTTTATTGATTAAAGAACAACATGCCATATATTCTATCCATTTTTAATTACATTTAATGTTGTGGAACGTCCACAAAACAAGTTAGTGTCCTTGCATTCAGAAGGAACATTTTTTTCTTTATTTAATTCAATATATTTTTCTGTGTTTCATATAATTTTCATCATGCTATTTTAAAAACCACGGACATATAATTTGTCATTTTATTGTTAACGACATGCAACCAGGACACCTTCATGTTTTAATGGACAGAAAGTAGTACCAGGAAGTTGGGTGAAGCCATTCACATTTCAAGGAGAATAGATTGCTGGAATGCACTGTTACCTGTTTTACTCAAGAACTCTGAACTTAAACATGCTCAGAATTAACACACGTTACGTTTTCTCAGTTTTCTCCAGCTGATTTAACATCCTAGTTTTCTAATGTCTTCATTATCTTATTCCCATCTACAAGAATTACCTGATCTGTTCCACATAGACCACTTGCTTCATCTGACATCAACCTGCTGGCCGTTCCCGGAACCAAGCTAACGTGTAGTGAGTCTGATAAAACTACATAATTCACTAGCACACTATTTTAGTGCCATAAATTCACTATTTTAAAAAAAAAATCTTTTTAAACATATTTGTATGTTATTTATTTTGAACAGGTGACCATTTCCCCTGGATTTTATTTTACACTATGTGTAAAAAAGAAGATAAAATGTTTCAACTTTATATACAAAGTATATTTTAATAGTTCTTTGATGAAAAACAGAAGTAAGGTATTCATATCCTTAATTAATTTTGCCTAAGAAAAAAGTCTGATAGAACTATATAATTCCAACGTATTGATTTATATTATTTTTCTCCTGCATGTACGCACCCATGGAGCGCACAGAAGATGAGCAGGGCCAAAACCAGGATGAGCAGAATCCCACCTAAAACGACGGCAACCACCACCAGCGCCAACAACGCCGCTATCACAGAGAAACACAGTGTTAGTGTGTTTATGCAAACATATATATATATATATGCTCATACAGTGTACCTGCTTTTAAAAAGTCAGGGTGATGTCTTGGGTTAAAAATCAGGAAGTTAGTAAAGGACCAGTTTGTCATTTCAGTTAAAACACTAACGATCCTTTTCATTCCCTACTGATCCCAAAAGTTTCCTTATTGAAACTACATATGTATTATGAGCTATTATAGCAGAGGTCACTTTAAATCCTGAATAAAATGATCGTAACTTACAGTCATTACAGTTGAAGCCGGAATAACCAAATGCACACCTGAAAAATAAATGACAGGATTAAGACTGTTGAAAAGTGACAGTGACAGCAACATTATTAGCCCATCCATCTCTTTATCATGCTGACATTTCACTACAGCACTAGGGGGCAGTAGTTACAACCACATGAGGCCATCGTAACAAGGCCAGACTTGAGTATTACTCAAGGTAGATTTGTTTAAGAGCAGGTTACTCACGGCACACACTCCTGGCCCTCTGCTCTCTGGCCACTGGGACAGGCTGAGAAAAAAACAGGCAAGTAACAGACTGTGTGTGAGTGTGTTACACTGGAACGGTTGAATCATTTTTGTCATTTTTTGGGCCTAAACACCTCAGTAAATGGGGACACTGTCACCTCAAACCACAGAAACAGATCAGCAAACTAAACACAAACATAAGCATGTTTCTAATTTGATTATGCTGGGAAATTCTATTGATTGCATCTATAACTACATCTAATCCAAATCTACACATCAGTAACTAATCTTTTAGTCAGTTTTTTTTTTTTTTAAATAAAAGCTGCATTTTTTGTGGGGACCATTAAATATATCTGTACAGAAGAGGTCCGTGGAATTTATTTTACAGTTAAAGTGGTCCTGGGATGCATAAAGTTTGAGAACCCCTGTTCTGCATTCTGAGATGCTTTTCTACTTACCACAGATGTAAAGAGTGTTTTTTTTTTGAGTTACTGTAGACCTCCATGCCACAGTCAAAGCTACTGAGATCACAATTTTTCCCCATTCTGATTTTTGATGTGAACATTAACTAAAGCTCTTGACATGTATCTGCATGATTTTATGTGTTGCAATGCTGCCACATGATTGGCTGTTTGGATAATTGCATGACTGAGCAGGTGCACAGGTGTTCCTATTAAAGTGGTCGGTGAGTGTATATTCCACAGTGAGACGTCCATGAACATTAAGACTTGAATTGATCCCATAAAAAGATTCTGTCACTGGTCCATTTTAAGTCTGTCCTGATCTGCCTTGACCTGGTCCCTAATAATAAAACCTGGTTCACTCTTGATCTAGCTAATTCACTAAGCTAATGTTTAGGTACAGCAGGGTTATAGTGTATCTCAAACACTACTGGCTGTTATGTCAATCAGCCAAGCACTTTAACGTGTCGTCACACAAGAGGAAATACGCCAACATACAGATGGCTCTCAAGCCATTTCATGGTTAATTTAAAGCAATTTGAATGCCTTTGTGAGCACTCGGTGTACTCATTCAAACACACACCCACACAAGCACACACATGCTCACACACATGCTCACACACCTGTACAGCTTCTTGGAGTAAATACAGTTGGTATGTAGCCCGGCATGCAGGAGCACCTAGCAGAGCCATCTGTATTATCACTACACTCTGTGGTGCCGGTGTCACATGGAGATGGATTCTGAGCACAAAGACTCATAGCTACACACAAACAGACACAAGGAAAGGAAGAGTGAGGAGGTGCAAAAAGAAACTGTTTTCAAAGTAATGCAGTGTTCCATTAGAGCTATCTATCTATCTATCTATCCATCCATCCATCCATCCATCCATCCATCCCATTCTGGCTGCTTGCTGCTTATAAGCATACATGTTTTTGGGATTTAAAAGATGAGATTCTTCACCCAAAAAATAAAACTCTAATGATCATTGGTCAGCCTGAAGTTTGCTTCTTTAGTTTTGTACTATTCCAGTAAAGGTAACATTGCTAAAATCTAAGGTACACTTATGGCAAATTTATGTTAAAATCATCACACACCCACTTCAAAAGACATTGACTGACATAAATCGCTTCAAAAATAACAATTCATTAACTGAATCACTTCTATCATACAATTCCACATTCCACAACAGACTCTATTCTAGTCTGTTGACAGCTGTGTCAAATGGTATACTAGACACTATTTACAGTATTAGGGGTGTAACACAATGACAATATCTGTATCTGTAACTGTTTAATGCTCTAATTATTGCCATCTACACTATATGGCCAAAATACCTGACCATCACAGCCATACGTGGTTCTTCCCCAAACTGTTGCTACAAAGTTGGAAGCACGGAATTGTCTAGAATGTACTTGTATGCTGTAGCGTTAAGATTTCCCTGAAACTAAGAGGCCCAAACCTGTTCCAGCATGACAATGCCCCTGTGCACAAAGCAAGATCCATGAAGACATGGTGTGCCTAGGTTGGAGTGGAAGAACTCGAGTGTCCTGCACAGAGCCCTGACCTCAAGCCATTCTCCAAAATTTAGTGGAAATCTTTCCCAGAAGAGTGGAGGTTATCATAACAGCAAAGTGGTACTAACTCTGGAATGAGATGTTCAACAAGCACGTATGGGTGTGATTGGTCAGATGTCCACATACTTTTGGCCATATAGTGTATATCTGTATTCAGATTTAAGCCAGAAGTGGGTGTGGCCTAAATTGGAATGCCCCAGGAAACACTGGATAAAACTGGAAAAACCCACAGGTAGAAATGCCAGCATTGTCAGCATGTCATAATTAGATTTTTTCCCAGAAATATATTTATTGTAATTATAATTAATAATATGATTAAAACTGATTTAAGTAAACTAAGTAAGAATGACAGAGCACCGGAACTGGCTTTATCATTTATAATAACAGTTGAATGCATTTTGTTGTCATGGGGTAGAACTTAGTGAATGAGACACTATACACTATCACTGTATGACACACATAAACAATTCCATTTGATATACCAAACAACTCGGCAGAATTTACTGAGTTACACTGAACTGAACATAATGGCTTTCCATAATGTAAACATGAGTTTTATTCAAGTCCGCAGTGCCAGAGCTGAACTTACAGGTATAACTGGCATTAGGGATTCTGCCATTTTTTATGGCATCCGTTATAAGCTGCTTTGTGGTCTGCTCCGTAGCAGGAGAGTTGAAATCAAATATACTATTCACTGTAGCCACCACACTGCCATTACTGCAAACACACACACACACACAAAACATACATGACTGGTTAGCACCCTGGAGTGTGGTAAAGTGTGATAATCATTGTCAGAGAAAATGGTGAGAGTGGGGAGATAAGTGGGAGGACACTTACGTTAGTTTCAGAACTGTAGATTTTAAGTAGCCGTTTGATTTACTGAAAATGTCATTCAGCTGCAAAAATGAAACAAAGCGTAAGAAAGAGAGAGAGAGAGAGAGAGAGAGAGAGAGAAAGAGAGAGGGTGGGTGTCAATGTATATTGCTCCTAAAATATAGTGGCAATGCAATGCAACATAACACCTATTTAATTACAAATATATTGCCCTGAAGTGTACAGTAAAAATGAAATCTGTTCCCAAGTCTGTTTTTGTACTCTGTTCATTTATTTAGTTTTGTGAAGTCAACAGCACACGGCCTTAAACTCTCTGTATGTGTACGGGTTCAGCACAAGCCACGTTCTTCCCTGTGTAGCTCCCAAGTAACATATTTCAACCAGAGAGAATCCCAAATTTTATATCCTGTATCTTAGAATTGGTAATCAAGCCCATGGTATTTCATAGACAAACTAATTTGACATGTAGAATAAAGGTTGATGAGTGGAATTCATCAGTGCCTCACCAATTCAGTGATATTTTTAGCTGTGTTGCGAAATGCCTCAGAGTTAGGATCACTCATTTCAGGTTTAAATTGTTCATTTAATAAATGCAGCATTCCTGGAAACACTTTTGCTAAAGATAAAAAATAAGAAGACAGACATATAGTTATGTCAAAATTTGGAGTATTAATGATTCTTATTTTCCCAAGCTTGTCCTCTGACCCCTACCTTCAACACACTGGCCTTGTGACATGTACGTTCCAGCCAGACACTGACAGATGGAGTTTACACACACGCTGAGAGTTGGACAGGGTATGGCTGGACAGGTAACTACATTACAGAGAGACAGAGAGTCAAACAAGAAACTTTTCTAATATTTTTGTTATGTATAAAGGCAGAGAAGTAAGCTTACACACCTGGTATGGTGGTTGTGTTAGTAGGTTTAGTAGTAGATGGAACCGGAGGCTCAGCTGTGACATTGCTTTTTGGTGTAGTGATGTTGTTGGTTTGTGTAGTTGCGGTGACGTTGTGTGTGGGTGTAGTGGTGATGTTTGGTGTGTGGGTAGTGGTGATGTTTGGTGTGGGTGTAGTGGTGATGTTGGGTGTGGGTGTAGTGGTGATGTTTGGTGTGGGTGTAGTGGTGATGTTTGGTGTGGGGGTAGTGGTGATGTTTGGTGTGGGTGTAGTGGTGATGTTTGGTGTGGGTGTAGTGGTGATGTTCGGTGTGTGGGTAGTGGTGATGTTTGAGGGTATAGTGGTAACATTTGAGGGTGTAGTGTTGATGTTTGTGGATGTAGTAGTTACATTAAAGGGTAGAGTGGTGAAGTTGTGTGGGTGTGTAGTAGTGATGTTTGGTGTGGGTGTAGTGGTGATGTTTGAGGGTATAGTGGTGACATTTGAGGATGTAGTGGTGAGGTCTGAGGGTCTAGTGGTGACGTTTGTGGGTGTAGTGGTGATGCTTGGTATGAGTGTAGTGCTGATGTTGTGTGTAGGTGTAGTAGTGATATTATCTGGTATTGTAAAATTTTCAGTTGTTCTTAAATAATGTGTTATAGCAGTGATTGGCATTTCTGTACTATGTACTGTGTCTGTTGAGGTATTGACTGTTGTTACAGATGTAAATGTAGTGTTACTTGATGTAAAATCTTCAATGGTGCTCAAATCAAGTGTTGTGGCAGTGATTGGTGGTGTTTCTTTTGAGGCATTTACAGTTGTTTCAAAATGAGATGTTGTAGCATTGACATGTGTTGTAGCTGCAGGAGTGGTTGTGTTGTCCGTCACTGTTGAGTCTGTGACAGGAGAATGATCTGGGGTATTAGTTGGCGTTATGCTGGAATTGTCGGTCACTGAAAGTTGTAAAAACAGAGAATCATAAATGGAGCTCAAAATAAAATGTGCTTTGGAAATTCACTCTGTTCTTTGCTTAATAGCTGCTGAAAATGTACTAATGTTCTAATTCACATTATTACATGTCAGACAATATGAAAATACCTGTCACACCTAGACAGCACAAAACTGATTACACATAGAACACTGAAAACAGATGGATATCAGGGCCAGCTGGTATAAATATATTAGATGGATTAAGCCCTCCCTCTTTTCCTAGAATAAATACTAAAAATAAGGTGGAATTTTTGCTGTTTGCTGGTAACATGGCTTGAATTGGATTTCTTCTAAAGAACACCAGCACCACAAATGGTGGTAAGAAAAACACAAATATAAGGCTAGGGTTGAATTCTTTCTAGCGCAGACCATAGATTCATGCAGCCTATCGTTAAAAGTCTTGTCAAGTGATTACATAGAGTGAAGCACCCCCTATATTTGGTGTCTATTGAGGCTAAATTATTTAAGCCTGGTTCACTGGCACATCTATAACATGCCACTAACAGAGATTGAGAAGGCACACATGAAATATCATAGCTGGTGTAATAAATGTTAAAGAGGTGGATTACTTTATTAATTCATTATTAATGTGGTAAAGCTGTTTTTTTATATTCAATATTAGCTGCATGTTTATTAATTCGATGGCATTTAAAGAGAGTCTTGACATATAGTTTATGAACAGAACACACATTCATGTTTAGATTCAATGAGAATTTTTTCAACATGCACATTTACACGTGTGGTAAGACTCAGTTTTACTATTCCAGGAATGTCTTTGAGATCCAAACACAGCTATAGGGGAACAAATAGCACGTTCACCTTCTTTATGGACCCTACTGTACCTTTTTTGATGGTACCTCTTATATACACAACATGCCCACTATGAACCCCTATTTTCCACTTTATCAAACCTTACAAGGCTTCTTAAGGGTCTAAAACATACTTTTCTAAAAATAAGCATGGAGCACCATACCTTCATTTGATATAGTTGGTGTATAGGGGGTGGTGCTGTGGTCAGACAAAGGTGGAACAGTAGTATGAGTGCTGGACATGATGGTACTCATTGTGCTATCTGAAGAATCAGTGGGAGTAGATTCAGTGTGAGTAGAAGTAAGTGTGGATTCATGGTCTGTAGTTGCACCAGGAGCCATGGTCTTTACTGCAGTAGTGGAATCTCTGAAGGTAGAGGATGGCGAGTCTGTTGTTCGGCTCTCAGGAGATGATAAAGGTTCTGATGTGGTGGTGTCGGACATATCTGTTTTTGTGATGGAGGCCATACTGCTTGTCAGGGAAGTCGGTTCAGTGTGGTGTGTAGTTGGAGAAGCTGTTTCTGTCGTGACAGAAGTTTCTATTATTATGGTAGAAGAATGTTCTGTAGATTCTGTTGTGCCATGAGTGGTCATGGCTGAGCTGGCTGTTGTGTCTGTAGTCTCTGTGCCCATGAAAGCTGTAAGCACAAATATAACAGTAAGTAAGTAGAAAGTAACAGTAAAACAGACAGGTAAGAGAAACTAAGGGCTTCACATTTGTTTAAATCATGGAGATCCCTACAAAGCTTAGTATTAATCTTAATCTAAAACACCTGATCCAGTTAATAAAGCCTTATACTTCAGGTTAGCTTGTTGGTGAAGGGATCATGAGTCTTTCACAGGATTACACAAGATAGCAGTTATAACATTTGGTTGATATCCTGTGTAATTTTGCCTATTTTGTTTGTGTAATGTGTATAAGTAGACCACACAGACTCTCATGATTAAACATAAAAAAAAGCAAAAAAAAAAAAAAAAAAGTGAATATGTATTAAGATTTAACCAGGTGCTCAGTACATGTGATGTCAATTAGAAACTGATGTAATAGTGTCATGCTAGGAGCCACCGTTCCAGGAAGTGGCTCCATTCCAGAATTCGCTCCAGCTCCAGCCCAGACTTTGCACACTCTTAATCACCCATATTTTAGTTCACACACCATCACATAGAACATTTATTCACAACCCAGGTCCTGGTGTAGCTCCTGTCCTGCAAATTTTAGTGTTTTCCCTGCTCTAACACAACCACTTCAACTCAGAAGGGGCTGTTGGGTGATTAGTTGAATCTGGTGTGTTGGGAGCAGGGAAAACACTAAAATGTGCAAGGCACATGGTACTCCAGGACCAGGGTTGTCCTTCCCAGAAAGACTGTGCCAAACATGTTGGGGTAAGCCTTCCTCTACTATCACGTCAAATTATTGTACTAGCAATTCTGTGACCACTCATTGTACTTTCAAGCCCTTCTAGACTCTGGCTCAACAGTAAACATCATAGACAGCAACTTGGTGAAACAACATAAAACACAAATCCACCCATTACACTGCCCCATCTTATGTTATGCTATCAATGGTCGACCCAGTGAGGAGGGTTCTATGACCCATTACACCAGTCCATCCAAATCAGAGTAGGGGCAACACATGATGAGATCTTCCATTCTCCATCCTTCTTCCATTCTTACTGTATGGTGTTTGGCTCATCATGGTTGCAACAACCTAACCCCATTATTGATTGAGAAGGCAAAAACAGATGTTATACCATAAAAATTTTAGAAGGCACCATGTACTTGTATATACTCTCAAAAAGAAACCAAGGCAATGGAGGACTACAGTCAGGAGGCAATAAACAGAGGTTTATCCATTCTTCAGCTTCTCCAGTCTCAGCTAGATTTTTCTTCATTAAAATGAAACAAAAAAAACACCATCTCCTTGCATCCATTATAGAGGTTTAAACACCATCACTGTCAAGTACAGATATCCCCTT
>CM040466.1:5585817-5620000 GCA_022758105.1 Pangasianodon gigas
TTTTTTTTTTTTTTTTTTTTTTTTTTTTTTGGCAGTAGTTTGCTGCAGTAGCCCGACATAAACACTGATTTACTGAGCTAAAGCATATCTACCATAGTTCTGTACCACCGCACACACAGACCACGTGCTGTTCACAAGGCAGCATATCTCTGCTGGAGTCTCCAAAAAGTAACCATTTAATTCATTTTAACAATATTAAATTGTGCGTTTATTACGTGTGTTTTTTGTCGTTCTTAGATAATCATTCTCCACCATTATTAAAAGAAAATCTTCCCAGAAATTCACATAGGCATTATAATGACATGCCGCTTAAAGGACCCCAAGTTGACTCATAGCAGCACCAGCGAACCTTTCTGATCTTTCTAGAAAGTAAAGCCAAGACCGAAAGTAAATCTGTCGAAGATGGCTATTATTGTCAAACAACAGTTCCAAGATCTTGGAAACGCACTGTTGTTTTGAAACAGTAAGTTTGCTTATTGACTCACATTAGATAGAACATTTGCGAGAAAGTTCCACAGTGTGTTACACCCTTAATGTAAATATATTCGTCAAGCTTATTTTTTAGTAATTACAGCGAAACAAATAGCAGTTATGAAAATGAGGAATATGGACCCACTGACAGGTCCTGGGAGTTTATACGGGTAGTATCAAAGCCCCAAATTTCTCTTTTTATCCATCTGATATATGGATCATAAGTGTATCAATCATAAGTGAATATCATTCGACAAGGTGCTTTAGACTTACGATTGCCACAATTTCCTACTGTTTATTGAGGGTATAATTGTATTTCCAGATTATATGGTCTATATTATTTTGTCTACATTATTCTGACAAGGATTTTGATATTGATTCAGAGATGCGTTGAACAGAATATAAGATTTTAACATAACATATGAAAGAAAGCTCTGTTTCCTGTTTTCTAAATGAGCTGAATTATCGTCATGTCTAATAGCTATTTATATCTCCTCCTCCCTCAGTTCATCGTAATATCTCTCCCTACTTCCTTCATATTTCCTCTACCAGATGGCCCCCAGGAAGAGCACTTGTTCAGTGGGACCCGGAAGAACCACACACACACACACACACACACACACACACACACACTGTCATATCCTATTAAAGAATGGCTAGCACATGGCTACCAATTAGGGAGGCGGATTTACGGTCAGTAATCCAATAGAACAGAAAAGGGAGCGAGAAAGGGAGTGACTCTAAGAGAATGAGAGAGAGAGAGGGAATTGAGGACAAGAAACAAGTGATGAACAAATACACCAGCAATACGCCTTATTAATAAACACTGAATCACTAAGAGGGAGAAAAGAAACTCAGACTAAACAAACTCAAATTGATTAATTGCCAGTTTCGATTGCTATTTATACGTGAGTGAAAGAAAAAGGCTGAAACAAAGCGTCATTAACCTACAGGCACCCAGATTAGCGTTAACCCACCATCTTTAGATTACTGTGCACTCCAACACACACACCAACAATCCTCTTAGCGCACACACACACACACACACACACACACACACACACACACACACAGTAGCCTCACTCACTCTGGCTCAAGTGTGCACTCCCTCGTCTCCTCTGAGCCTGAGACAGATTTCATGTTCAGTTTATTTGCTGCACTGGAGTTTGACTTTTATGACGTTGAATCCTTTATTTACATTTGCCTTTAATTTGGTTTAGTTTGGTCTGGTCACTTGGTTTCGAGTACACCAAACTGTTTGTACACTTGGACGTTCCTTGATTGGTCACGAATTTAGTCGGATGTGATTTGTTGGTTCACAAAAGCTGTTTTAACCTCTACAAGTCATGCATTTTTATTAGAAAAATGATATATTATGATTGTTAGCTACCAGTTAATAATTTGTCAATATTATGCAGATTATGACCAGTAAACCATTTTCTCTGATAACATTCATTCATTCATTCATCATCATCAAGCGCTTTATCCTGGTCAAGGATTCTTGGGAATACCGGGCATGAGGCGAGAATACACTCTCAATGGGACGCCAGTTCATCAAAGGTCTCCGGCACAAAGTTCTCATTTCTGTTGTGGATGATAAAACTTTCCATAAAATGTATTTAAGCCACTAAATGGAAAATACAAACGCAAACGTATTGATCTGCGAGTGCTCTAGCAATGAATGCATGTTGTTCATCAGGAACAAGTAATCTTTTTTGTATTAAGACAAACAACATAGCTGTATGTTGCATTTTTTTTCTGACGCAAAACAAACTGAACTAAAGAAAAAGCTGAATTGTTGAATTGAGCAAATGAGTGAGTGAGTCCAGTAGTCCTTGTGTTAACGCTTCCTTCTATATTACACATCCCCATTCTCCATTATCAGCAAATAAGACACTTTGGCTAACAAAAATGATGTAATATTGTTTCCCATGATCTCTCCAGTTTCCATTTGTTCCCTCACTCCTCCCCCGCATACCTCCTGTCTTGCTCACAATCATATCTCTGTGTCTTCTCTCTCACTCTCAATGTCTCACACTATCTCACACTTACTCCCTTTTAACCCCCTGAGGCTCTCCTCTCATCCCTCACTCCCCTGTCCATGGCTCTCATCCTATCCTCTCCTCTCCAGGAGGTATACGTGGTGCCAGACACAGGCAGATTTCAGCCTCAAGGCTATTCTTTTATTCTTGCTTTCAAGTTTATGACTGCTTTTCCCTCTTACCCTCATACCCACCCCTTGTACACACTTTATTAGAAGCAAAATCACCCCCTGAGGCAGGTAAGACCAACATGTGGCACAGTAACCTGCCCTGACTGGGTCACTGTTCTGTCTGAGAAGTTTCCTGGAAGAGGGTGTCTCAATGTCAAAATTGCCTTTGGAACAGTCAACTCAAATGACAGCTGTGTATATATACACAAACACACACCTGAAGATATACGTGTCACGCCTGACAAATAAAGCAGGTCGTATCTATTAAAGGAACAGTTTGGCAAAAAAGGGAACTTGACCCACTTTTAGGTAACGTGAGTCCTATTCGAATTGGATTAGTTTTAAATAGGGAGGTGAGTAATGTCATGTCTGACATTTTAGTCTTGTCCTAATCTGTTATGTCAGTATTTTTTATAGACTTAGCATGCATGCGTCTGGAAAGATTACAGCATATATTATGTTCAATAAAATAACCTGTAGAAATAACCCCAGGTGATATACTGCATGCTGTCCAAACTGACATATCATTAAACGTACTATATGTTATGGTCATGTATGTAGATTTGTGGTCATTTGGTGTCATGACACTGCATACATCCTGAACACACTCCCATCTCTGTGATTTATTACTAATTACAAACGTTCAGCGACATTACTTAACAGACATATCTCATCCAAACTACTACAGACGTCCATTATTGTTAGCAATAACAGTGCAAAACGAAACAAGCAAACCCCAGACACCAAACGAGTCTTGCTTAGTCATCTACATTGAGTGGAAAACTGTGTAAATGTGTAAATGTCTACATTTTTGGCTCAACTGCTTCACTGAAATCTGCTTAACCAGAACAGATCAAGGACTGATCATCTACTTTAGCTGAAATAACAATAACCAGTTCATTAAATCCTGAACAAACAACTAATCTGCTCGTGACACTGCCGTTTTGTCATACAGTTACCCAGATAGACTTTGCCAAGGGCAACACGCAGGTGCAGCAGAGCTGCGACATCAAAGTTTACGCCGGCGAATTTCTGAGAATCCGAAACAAACAGGAGAGTTTCATCAACAGAGCAGTGAGTCACACACCAGCGCCTCACTGAGCATCTCAGTGCCTTGAGGGTGACACTGTGACTCAGGCAGGACTAAGCACCAAGCAGGATATTTAGAGATTTTGCAGAAGTACAAGCAAAATCCTAATAATATTTTATAAATACTGCATTCTTCGGTACTACAGTATAGCATGTCATTCAGTATCCGACAGGAATCTGAATCATGTTCACTAAGAGATGTTTCACTAAACAAACCATTTCGTTTACATCCAAATGTGCTCCAAACCCTTGCAGAACAGTCACATGACAGTCACATGGGAATAATCACATGATTCACATGTGAATTTTACACATACGGTTTCATACATTTTTCACATGTGGTGTACATGTTTTTATTGTACTTATTTTCATGTGATTTTTAGATTTGTACAATTGATTTACATGGAAATGAACCACATGATTCATTTGTCTTCATTTATGATCACACGTAAATGAATCACATGATTCAGGTTCATTTATGATCGCACGTAAATGAATCACATAATTCATGTTCATTTATGATCGCACATAAATGAATCACATGATTCATGTTCATTTACGATCACACGTAAATGAATCACGTGATTCATTTATCACATGATTCATTTATGTTCATCTACGTTTACATGTGATTCATTTATCACATGATTCATTTATGTTCATCTACATTTACATGTGACTTTTTTAAACAAGTGGTTTATTTTCAAAAGGTGATTCTTTTTTTCACGTGATTCACTGATTATTTTACATGTAGGACATGCAGTTTTATTTATCCCATTATTCATACGTCATATGTTTACTTGAGTTGTGAGTCAATGTGCAATTTCAGGCGCTAACATTTTGAAATGAACTTCCACAGGTTTTTTCCACATATAGCCCACATAATCACATGAAATGTATGTCATTTTTCCACAGGAGAAGAATGTTAGAGAAATAGAAAATCTGCTTGTAGTACATGTAAATTTGAAATTTGCATGAGTTCTGCTTTTTATCCCACTGAAATCAGTAACTCCCACATGTCATAGTGGGTCAATTTCACACATTTAACTGTTTCACTGTAGTTACTGAATGATTCAGAGTAGTTACTGAATAATATGCTTTTGTAAGGGAAACTTCCAAACTCCAGCATGTTTGGAATAAACAAAGATGGTTCATGTTTCAGGACGTAAGGTTTATAACATTCATTGTTGACCAATCTGAATTTTTGTTCATTAATCACCATTAATCAGAACCAAAGAAAAACTTCAATCTGCTTTTTTCTTTACATATTTTCCTTTCCTGTCACTTTTACGTTTAAGATTGTTAAACAAAGGGTTATAAAAAGGATTGTAAATGAAGGGTTTCAAGTAGAACCACTTAAGAAAGCTAGGGACTTTGAACTATCCAAAAGACACTTTTCCTAAGGGTGTATCTAGCAACAACAATGTAATAATGACCTTTATTTTAATAATACAGTATCATTAAAAAGGATCATGATTAATTATTATTATTACCAAACACCACATGGCCACTCTCAGGTCCAAATCCTTATCCTAAACCTGTTTCCCAATCCTGCTCCTGTAATTCCCTCTACACTGAACATTTTCAGTGGGTTCGCCATAACCTCATGATGAATTGGGTCAGGTGCGTTAGACCAGTCAAACAAACAAACAAAAATCTAAAATAAGCATGTGAGACTGTCCTTTGGCCATAGTCCTTAAAATCCATGTCTGAAAAAGTGATAGAAGAATTGATGTATTGTAAGTATGTATTGAGAAAATAACACAAGGACTGGTGTAAAGGGTTGAACAAAGTGTCTTATCAATGCCGTAAGATTGATAGAAGTGTGCGAAAACACACATTTTCAGGTGTGGGGGAAATTATTATAATCACAATTAGCAATTTACTATAATGTATATCTTGTTTGGTAAATTTACTACTATCAGATCAACTAAAAGAAGGAAAGATTTTGGACTTTTTGGTTAAGAGAATTATTTTCAGACATTTTTTTTCTTTAAATATCTAAGGTGCTACTGAAATCACAGAAAAGCATGAGATTTATTCAGGACCACAGGAAAGTTCCTTACTACCTGCACACATAATGGAAAATAAATAAATAACTAGAGGGATCAGCTTTGTTACAGCACCACTCAAAAGGAGATGGCATGAAGGAGGACTATCATGAATGAGCTGCTACACACTCAGACACACAACAAAAGTTGAATCTAGGACCTATAAAGGTTCTTCAGTTTTGCGCACTGTAACTCATCAGGATTGGGGCTCTACAATGGACACTGTTTCATTATCCTTAAAACCCCATGACAGCATGTCAAAGGTTCTTTCTGTCCCCCAGCTTCTCTAGCAGTAAATAAATACAGTTCCGTTACCTGATGCCAAGCACAGCGCCAGGACAAGCTGGTGCAGGAAAGCCGCGGTGCGCCGCTCAACTTGGACCATTGCGCAAACTCGAGTCTCCGCTTAAAAGATGGAGAAAGAAAAAAAAAACTTGTAAAGAAATCACAGGTAGACTTCAGGATGAAAGCTGTGTGAGCTTGTGATCCTGGGACGTGGACAGGAAGAACAGTGATGAGCGAGCAGATCCGCTACAGGTGCTTTTTCCAGAGTGCGTAAAGTCCTCGCCCCTCTTCAGTGCGCAGGAAGGAGACTGCGGCTACGCCCCAAACCGCACACCACCCAATGAGTGTCACACTAAAGAGCATGCTGAAATACTACCCCAAACCGCATCCTAAGTAGCTTCCTATTTAGTGCGCTTTTGCGCGGTTTGGGACGGAGCCACAGATACGCGCGTCATTCTTCCTGCCGGTAATTTGGACTGTTTCGCGCGCAGATAGTTCACAATGATCCCCAAGTGTAATATATATATATATTTATTACGTTTTTAAATAGACCTCACAAATCCAAACCTTTAGACAAGAAACAAGAAAAAATATATAGTTGCAAGCAGCGATGAAGGGCCCAAGCACTGCGGTGCCATCGCCACCCGGTGGGTGTATGAAAATAATGAAAATAAAGTCCTGTAGAGTAACTTGTTTTACCCTGATGGGTTACATTAAGCCCAGGTCTAAGGCTTTACAACAGTTTCCATGTCTAAACATCCAAACATACAGCTCATATTTGGTGATATAATGCATGAAGAAGTGAAGTGAAGTGAAGTGAAGTGAAGTGAAGTGACGTGTGGCCAAGTATGGTGACCCATACTCGGAATTTGTGCTCTGCATTTAACCCATCCAAGTGCACACACACAGTAGTGAACACACACAATAGTGAACACACACCCGGAGCAGTGGGCAGCCTTTTTTTGCTGCGGCACCCAGGGAGCAGTTGAGGGTTCGGTGCCTTGCTCAAGGGTCTCACCTCAGTTGTGGTATTGAGGGTGGAAGAGAGCGCTGGTCATTCACTCCCCCCACCTACAATCCCTGCCGGACCTGAGACTCGAACCCATGACCTTTGGGTTCCATTAGGCCACGACTGCCCCCAGAAGATGAGAGACATATGTTGTTATCCTTATTAGCCATTAATTAATTGTAGTGAAGTAATGTGTAGTGGGCACATGCACTTAAGGGCGTGCAGCACAGCCCCCATGACCAAACATACAACACCAGTTTGATCTAAATCAGACGATGCACTTAGAAGAGATGAGACTCTTCCCATTTCCCTTTTTTGACATTAATTTAATCCCTCGCCATGGCCACACTGCTCGAGATATGAAAAACCCATTCACAATTTAGCATCTTCAGTGTCTTGGCATAATGTTGACCATATTTGGTGAGAATCGCATGAATCCCCTTGGAGGA
Source organism: Pangasianodon gigas (assembly GCA_022758105.1). Classification (NCBI taxonomy): domain Eukaryota; kingdom Metazoa; phylum Chordata; class Actinopteri; order Siluriformes; family Pangasiidae; genus Pangasianodon; species Pangasianodon gigas. The sequence goes on from CM040466.1 coordinate 5,593,384, forward strand.
GTATTTAAAAATTCAGAGCCTGCAATTTTCAAAAAATCCACATTAAATCCAAAATGACCTACTTCCTGTTGGGCGGAGCTAATGAGTTTCAGTGCGAAAGTTGTTCGGGTTGATGAGAACAATATGTGTACTGAGTTTCATACATATATGTACAAGTATGTACGATATATGCACCAAGTTTATGTACCGTGTAAAAGGGCCCCCCCCACCAACCCCATGTGCTACCCTTTGCCTGGGCCTAATGACCGACAACTCTGACGTGTGTGCCAAATTTCATGAGTTTTTGAGCATATTAAGGGCCCCAAAAGCCCCCAAAACCTTGAAAAAAATAAATAAATATAGCGATGATGGGCCCAAGCACTACAGTGCCATCGCAACCCTGTGGGTGTATGAAAACAATGCATAGTGAAGCAAGCGCTGTAGAGTAACTTGTTTTGTGCTGATGTGTTAGATTAAGCCCAAGTCGAAGGCTTTACAACAGCTTCCATGTCCAAACATACAGCTCATATTTGGTGATATAATAAGAAGATAAGAGATATATGAGATAAGAAGATAAGAGATATATGTTGCTATCCTTATTAGCCATTAATTAATTGTAGTGAAGTAATGTGTAGTGGGCACTTGCATTTAAGGGGGTGCAACAAAGCTCTGTTTATGTGCCTTTTTCCTAGTTTGTGATTTGATTTGTTTTGAATTACAATGTAACAGCTATGCAAAGATTAAGATCCCTTTTTCACCATAAATGTATTGCCTCACTGTGGCGAAACTGGTCGAGATATCAAAAATCCCTAAAATGGTGGCTTGGTGGTTAGCACATTCACCTTGCACCTCCGGGGTTAGGGGTTTGAATCCTGCCTTTGCAGTGTATGTGTGGAGTTTGCACGTTCTCCCCGTGCTTCCTCCGGGGACTCCGGTTTCCTCCCCCAGTCCAAAGACATGTGTTATAGGCTGATTGGCATTTCCAAATTGTCTGGAGTGTGTGTGTGTGTGTGTGTGATTGTGCTCTGTGATGGGTTGGCACCCTGTCCAGGGTGTCCCCTGCCTTGTGCCCCTAATCCCCTGGGATAGGCTCCAGGCTCCCCCGTGACCCTGTGCAGGATAAATGGTACAGAAAATGGATGGATGAATGATTAAAAATAGGCTTACTGTTAAGTGAATGGAGAATGTGCATTAAGAAAATAACACAAAGATTGAAGAAAGTGTCCTAATTGGAAGTCACTCACTCCTGGTTTATATGCCATAAGAGTGCCATACTTTTTATTCTTTAAAAACATTTTGTTCTGGGAAAATAGCCTAAGCTAAATTTATTAAAACCCAACTTTACATATTTTCATAATTAGCTGCCTCACAGCTTCAGGGTCTCCGGTTCAATCCTGAGCTCAGGTTACTCTTTGTGTGTGTGTGTGTGTGTGTGTGTGGTTTCACATGTTGTCCCCGTGTCCTTGAGGGTTTCCTCTCCGGTTTCCTCCCACCTCCCAGCAAACACACAGTAGGTGGATTGGCTTAGATAAATTGCCCCTAGGTGTGACACTGTGTGAATATGTGCGTCACATCTCAGGATAGGCCCCGGATCCACCCTGACCAGGATAAAGCAGTGAGTGAGTGAGCTTCTTACTATTATGAATATCTTGTCCAGTAAAGTTACTAATAATTATAGAATAAAGAACTATTGGAAAGTTCATTATTATATGCACGAATAATCAAAAAAGTGCCGACCTTTATTACAGTACCACTCCTACACTCACACAGATGTATTACAGTACCACTCCTACACTCTTTACAGATTACATCTAGAAGGGCTTATAATAAGGGTTAATATATTATATAAGGGTTAATCAGGGTTCTTTGTTTCTTCCGTCTGGGGGAAACCCTACAACAGTGTCGGAGAGAGTTCAAACAGAGCCCCTTTAGAAAACTTAGGAACCTGCCTTATGGGAAAAATCACATGCATGCACATGTGATTATGCGAATAACACATGACCAGATCATGTAATGCCCTGAAATTGCACATGTGAACTCAAGTAAATACATGTGGCATCATGTAAACAATATGAAAACAATGCAATAGCACATGTGAAAAAGAACAATACATGTGAAGAAATCCATCCATTTTCCATACTGCTTATCCTACACAGGGTTGCGGGGAGAGCCTGGAGCTTATCCCAGGGGACTCAGGGTATAAGGCAGGGGGCACCCTGGATGGGGTGCCAACCCACCACAGGGCACAGTCACACACACACACACACACACACACCCATTCACAGACTACAGACAATTTGGAAAGGCCAATCAGCCTACAGGGCATGTCTTTAGACTAGGGGAGGAAACTGGAGTACCTGGAGGAAACCCCTGGAGCACAGGAGAACATTCATACTCCACACACAGGACAGAGGCAGGATTTGAACCCCCAACCCTGAGGGTACAAGGCAACAGTGCTAACCAGTAAGCCTCCATGCCCCCTCATGTGAGGCAGTCTAGACACTCTGTGAAATATAATGTCTTAAAACAAATAAAGTATGTGGATATGGATTTACTGATTATTAACATGTAAACTTTCATGTGACTTTTCTGTAAAGGCTTATCTATACAAAGAACCCTTCCATAGTATATGGAAATATTCAATAATTTTTCATTCAATACTTTCCCATGTTTGAACGAAATCCATGGCCACCAATAAACAAAGAGAGACCTATCATAAGAACTAAAAGCACCTCAAGTTTGGTGAAAAATCTAATTTCCATAAATCCATATTTTTAAAAATTTTAAAAATCCATAAATGCAACATGTAGTCAATTATCTGAGCTATGTTCAGTGTCTGACGTTTTGCTTCTTTAGTTTTGCACTGGTGCTACAAGGCTAATGGACGAAGCTAATACGTAATGGGGTCAATCTCACATAAAATCTACTTTGCCTAGAGTTGATAATTATTTGTAAAAAGATTTTTTTAAAAAACAGCATCAAGTTCTTCAGGGATGTCAGACAGCCTTGAAAATTCAATTTAGGAAAGTAAACTTACTGTAGTGTATAATAATGAACAAAACTTCACTTAGCTGAACTCTGTAACGTTGTGGGGGCGGCCATTTTGATTTTCAGTGCAACAAAGTTCCACTGTTTATTAGCTACATTAGCCTCATAGCTCTAAGGAAGGAAATGTGTAACACTAAACAACAACATCTCATGGACTATATTTCAGGTGATGAGAAAATTGTGTAGGTTTTATTATTATTTGTTTAGCTGAATCGTTTAATTGCCCAATCGTTTAATTGCTAATATGGATGCCTGAATTATTTGTGTACAAAAGGAGTTCAGTCAGGTGAAGTGTAGAAACAGCGAGGAGTGGACATTCCCAGCTTCGCCTGTGGTGTTTGGTCTTTTGTTTACAGGCCAACATGTAGAACGCGATGTTTTCATGTTGGGCATGTTCCTAGATAAATTACTTTTTGTTTATCCAGGAACAGACTTCTTTTCAACCAGTCACTGCCATATGATTTCAACACTGTGTGCCTCCGTCTCCACCCTCTCGCTCCTGATCCTCGTGGAAATTCCCTCCAGACACAAGTAAACAGCCTGCCATGTAGCTCTGGTTTTCTGTTCCTAAAATGAATTAGCATTGTTGAAAATAATAGATAATATTTAGCTAGATAATATTTTCCAGCCCTTTAGAAACACCCATGAAAACATAAGGAACAAGGTGCACAAAGTGATTTGCTAATTTCTGCTGTTAGTCAGCGTTCAGTCAAGGATGCCAGTGTTGCTAACAGTAAATACAAACAAACTGACGATTATGTAAATGATAGCATGCTAGCTGGTAATTGACTGCTGGCACAAATTTAGTTTTAGCCATGTTAGCAGGCGGCGTAAACTTAATTGTAACCTGTTATCAGAGCTTCTCAAATAATCAGATATTCTTTATTCCAATTTATACCAATTAAAGTAGATATCAATTTAGTAGACAGCTAGCTACAACATAAATACAGAATAACATCATTAGCACAATTAGCTTCCTAACTTTCTAGTCATTAAACAAAGAAATTTATACCACAGCACTAAAATCGCTTGAATTCTCGATTTTGATTGGTCACAAGGTGTTGATTAATTTTCTGTCACAGTTCCCATTATCGCTTACAGCTGCTATAAACAGTTGTTCACTAACCAGCCTCTCTTGTTTTCTCTCTCTTAATAACACAAAAAAATGCAGCCTGTCATTATATATAGAAACCTCAGAGTGCAGAATCCCCTGTCTGGAAGACTTTGCCGTAAAGGACGTAAAGGAACATCTTTATCTCTGACAAAATTGCTAAATAAATGTCTCGTCACAGAAAACCTTCTACAGGCCTTTTTTTTTATTTATGTGGAGTTTCCCCAATCCAAGTCCTTGTGTAAGTTGTTACTACAGAAAGAATAACATATTAGAATGAGTGCATTAATATAAACCTGTGGTTTGAAGTAGAGCTGGCACTACTGTGTGAGATGCTATTATTGAACATTAATCAACAATTTCTCACCAATCAGAATCGAGAATTCCACAGTACTGTCGTATAAATAGTTTTATTACCTTTTTTTGTTATTTTTACTCTAAATAGTTTGTTTGTGTTTGGAGTCTCAATCATATTCTGTAATTTTTCTCATCCTTTTTTTACACTTTAGTTGTTAACATGGCCCATTATGGATTTGATTTCTTTTGTAATTTGAAAAAGTCAGTGGAATTCCATTTTAAACACTTTTGTATTAACTCTATTCAACGAGCCAGCCAGTGTGCAGTCCATTCTCCCACTCGTTTGTGTTGTATCTCCCCTTTACAAAGCTTCTGTGTGATGCTCATACTCATGGGAAAGGCTCTGTCGCATGGCTTCCAGTACGCTTCTGCTACCATATGCATTATATTTCTGGTCTAAAGTGAAGAGAAAACAACTGATTTAATCATTAAATTACAGACTAATTATAGCCTAACATGTAAAGTTAAAGAGGCAGCAGTAAATAGGCTCGAGCTCAGACTCAACAAGTTCCCACCTGCCCAGCTCAGGAATCTGTAAAGCCCATCAGTTTCATAACAATAAACCCGTTAAACAAGTGCTCAAGTTTCAGTCGCCTTATAACAGAAGTTTTATAACGGCATGATTAAGTCACACGCACAGTCTTATCTGAACACTATGCACTTTTTGGAATAGTTATTTTGACATGTTGTGATAAGTTAGTCCTCATAATATTGCGTAAACCATTTTACACCACAGCACTTCTGAACTCTCAAATCTGATCAGTTAGAATCTTCTAGAAAATCAGCTCTGGTCTTCTAATACATAATTGTTTCTATAGTAACAACTTACACAAGGACTTATATTGTGGACGCTCCACATAAATGGATTTTACAAAACGTCTAACTGTTGATAAGGTGACATTTTCTATGAGAAGATATTTATTTAGCATTAGCTGTGGTAGAAGAGGGAAAAAGGGCATATTATTGGAAAGTAATATACTTTTTAATTATAAGATTATACAGCAATGACCCCCAGTGTTTTACTCCTTATACTGTATGTATGTATGTGTATGTATATACACAATAGTGTGTGTGTGTGTGTGTATGTGTGTAAATCCAAATATATAGTTATGAATCTGAATACTCTGAACTCTGAATATATAAATGTAAATCAGAATATATATTTATAAATCCTGAATATATAAATGCAAATCTGAATATATAGTTATAACTCTGAATATATAAATGCAAATCTGAATATACACAGTTCTTTTAATCTTAAAAGATGAAGTGTGTAGCTTTTTAGTTCTTTAATAACCATGTAGAAAGACGTATCATGGCCATTTTCCAGGACGACACTGCCAAGATTCATCAGGGTTAAAATCGTGAAAGAATGGTTCAGAGAGCATAAAGAATCATTTTCACACATGAATTGGCACCTCTGAGTCCTGACCTTAACCTCAGTGAAAGTCTTTGGGATGTGCTGGAGGAGACTTTACAGAGTGCTCACCTCTTTCATTGTCAGTACAAGATCTTGACCAAAAACTGATGCACCTCTTGATGGAAATAACATCACAACATTTATGCTCTCTTCACACTTCATCTTTTAAGATTAAAAGAACTGTTGCCAAACATATAACATGCTAGAAACATTATAATCACTCTAATCCATTCATAGACTCTTATGTATTTGCCTATTAAAATCTAAACAGTGACTTTTTTTTTGGCCAGGCAGTGTATATTGTCTACATCTAAATATAATATATCTTTATGATCAGGCATGTCAATAGACAGATGTTCTTACTGAATTTTTTTAATGAAAACAGGAGGCCTATACATCCTGTATACATTTATCAAATATTGCAAATATAATCATGGTATAAAAGGAAAACTGATTACACCAAGCATGTTTATTGGTTTAGTCAAATATGGAAAAATTAAGAACCTGTCTATCAATATGCCTGATAAAATATATGAATTTATAATCAGGTTTTATAACTATATATTCAGGATTTACATTTACATATTCAGGATATATATATATTTATAAAATACAAAAAAAAGTTGCAAGCTTCAAGAATAACTATACACTTAAAACAACTAACCTCTAAAATCACAATGTGTGGCTTTAAAGCTTTAAATCTTACTATAATTAAGATATATAATTTAAATCTTACTATAGTCAATAAAATCATTGAACAGTGTTCTTATCTGCATGGAGCTATCCTATCCTAAGCAAACATTTTCTAATCTTTTGCAAACACAATCAGTAACGCGATCTGTCCCACATGACATCGCTAACAACATGATTCCGACATCAGCATCTGGAAATGAAAAGCCTTTCGACACAATAGAGATGCATCTACTTCACTGTATGTTTCCAGTAATGACGGGAGGCGGATTTATGTGGCATTTTGAGAAACCCAGAACAAACATGCCTCATTTTGATCATGTTACTTTGAGATCCTGAGGTCTGTGTATTTAAAATAAAAACTTTCAGCGTAGCGCTGTTGAATTCTCGAATCTGAAAGGTCTGATCAGAAGGTGTTGATTAATTTTCTATAACAGCAGCTCTGACAGTCATGCAAGGCAAATCACAGGTTTATATTAAAGCGCTCGCTCTGATACGTTATTGTTTCTATAGTTAATTGCACAGGGACTTGTGTAGCAGACATTCCACATAATCTAAGCTTAATTAATAAATGGATATAAAGAATTTGTTGCTATTTAAGAAAAATGTATCATCGTTAATATGGTGAAGGTCTCTCTAAGGAGACGTTTATTTAAAAATTATGGAAGAAGTCTCCAGAAGTGGCACCAGTAACACCACTTTGCGTTGTGCCATATCACACCACCCCTTCATTGATTGTTTCACTGCGACAGCATGCCCCCAGGTTTAAAAAAAAATAATAAAGTATATTTATAATTTTATAATTGTTAAAAAATATATGGCAGCATTAGCCTTTATAGATCTATAATTTCTTCAATTTCTGTTTTGTTGTCAACTGTTAAGCGCCTTGAGATCTCAGGCATCGTAAATTAACATGACTTGAAAACATAAAAACAAGTATCATAATAAAAAAGGGCTTGGCTGTTTTGTTGTAATTGGATCTACATTGATATAACAAGTACACACATGTTGTGTTAACTGTTGATCCTGAACGTCTATGGAATTAGATGATCTTATGCTCAAAGGCCTGGAGGGGCTGCAGGCTTTCGTTCACACCCAACTTCAACTGTATAATCAATCAATCAGTTTGTGTCAGTCTTCAAACAACTGATAGAACTAATCAGAGTCAGTTCTTGCCTTGTTGAAACTTGTCCTTGGTGGATAAGATTGTTTGTGTCTCGTTTAGCAACAGGTGCTAGATGGTACACAGGTGTTCATATTGTCAAGGATCACTTCAGCAGTTCGGAACTCATTTCTATATGAAATGGTTTGCATTCCAGAAAGTTCCTCATTGTATCAGCCAAATGCTCTCAGTCTCTTTCTCCTTTCATACTGCCAGGGAGAAACTTGTGGATTTCCAAGGACAACTGGGCAAAACAAGCCTCTTGTTTCAACATGACTGATAAGAGGACAGTAAACATGAGTAGATCATGTTCACAGAGCTGGACTCATTGCTTAAGAGTTTTGGTGTCTGTGATCCTTCTGGTTACAATTGTGAACTCATGAGTCTCTTATGACTGGAATGCTTTTCTTTGGGCACTCATTTATCAAGAATTGCGAATTCTTCTATTAGATAAATACTAGATAGAAAAGAATTTTACCTTTTTACCTTGTTAGTTCATGTGTCTGGTGTGACTGATCACCTAAAAGACCAAATTTTTTTTTACTTTCGCCTGATTCTAAATATCGTTTTTGTTTCCATGCATATCTGTCATTTTTCACCTGCCCTCAAATCCACCCATCATCCAGCAGAAATGCTGAGCTCAGGGACATATGGTGGACAATTCCAGTGCCTAGTGATGTGGGTAGTCCTTCTCGACTGACTACAGATTACAGCTTAAAGGGTTCTTTGGATTGTACTTCTGGGGAAACCCCCTACATCAGAAAATTTCCTTTTCAAAGAGGGTTGGATGATCAATACTTTTAGGAAAGAACCCTTGGGGAACCTCTTTTAAGATTGTAGCACCAGATCTGATTCCAAGTTCGTTTTGTGGTATTGATCTGATTCCATGTTTATTTTGTAGCAATGAATCTGATTCTGTGTTTGTTTTGTGGCACCAGATCTGGTTCCATGCTTGTTTGGTAAAGCCAGATCTGCATCATGCATTTGATACTACGCTCTTGTTTCAGGTCACATCTGATAAAGCTAAGCCTTTTCACGCTGCATTCGCATACTAGCATACGTTCCATAAGCAGTCTGATGTTGGATAAGCGGTACAAACTGGCATTCAGACTGGCACTGTCCTGCGGCTACAGCCATGTTAGCTGAGCCGTGACATGCAATTAGCGGCTCTCTAGATGAAGATAGTAGTGGGTTGTGTAACAACGAGTTACTCCATATCTGCAAAAGTATGTAAAGCAGCTCCACCTTACACACTCTGCTCAGGGACTGACACGGCAGCAAGGTTATGGCTAAATTCAAGTTGGCGCTGGAGTTCAGCCATTCAGTGCCCTTTTGCAATGACTCGAGACCTGCTTTTTTGTATAATGTATAATTTTTTTTTAATTGGACAACTACATTCTATTGAGTAACAGTAATAACACTATCACAAATTCCAAAAAGTACATTACTTTATGAAAAAGCTTGGCCAGATCTGGAGATTTCGTTATCTTTGGGTTCATCTGCAAGCTAAAGGGTCAGGTGCAATGCCAGTCTGGTGGCAGGCATGTGATGGACAATCTTAGACAGAGTAGACCTTTGGAATGGAATATACTTAGTAACTAATCTGTAGTTTTAGGTTTTGGGGTTTAAGAAAGTGCTACATCAGCTAACCTCACTGGGCAGTGGTAGCTCATTGATTAATTTTTAGTATTTGTGACAGGAAAGTGGTGAGGTCAAATCTCATTTGTACCAGAAAGTCACTGTTAAGCCCTTGAGCAAAGCCATGATTTCCCAGAACTCCCAGAAAGCTCCCAGCACAGGAAGTTAATAAAATGTCAATAAATTAAAACATTATGTAAATCATTTACAGTTACACACCACTGGGTTCATAATTAATTCATTCTCCCAATTTTCATTTGATAAGCATTCAGACAATGTTTTTAAAAAGGCTTATCAACGTTTAGGCTTATTGAGGAAACTGAGGGGTTTTAACATTGAAAAGGACATTTTGATGGTTGTATATAAATCACTTATCGAATCTGTTCTTACTTTTAATATTGTATCCTGGTTTAACTCTCTTTCTGTTAAAAGCAAAAACAAACTTTTAAGGATTATAAATATGGCGAGTAAAATAATTGGTGAGAGACAAACACCTCTCACGGATCTCTTTACTGTGGCATTAAAAAGGAAAGCCTCTGTTATTGTGGGAGACTCTTCTCATCCCCTGTATAGCTCTTTCCAGTTACTTCCTTCTGGCAGACGGTATAAAGTGCCTTTAGTGAAAAGGGCTAAGTATAAGAAGACCTTTATCCCAACTGCGATTGGTATTTTAAGTAGGATCTTAAAATTAATTTTTTATGTATTATTATAGTTGTGAAGTGATGTATGTAATGTAAAGTGTTGTTGTGATGATTATTTGTATTGTTTGTGTGTTGAGCCTTTTGTCTAAAGACAATTTTCTACCCTATTTGGGATAGACAATAAAGCTTTTGAATTTGAATTTGAATTTGAATTCTCCGCTTGGAATGGATTTTGCTCTTTTTGTTACTTTGGATAGAAGAAGTAGGTTTTCATTTGCATAAATGTGCTTTACTGACATTATAAGAATATTACACATCTGTGCTCTGACATTTGGCTCAAATTCAAGCAAACTTTGAAAAGACTTTGTCATCTTTCAGCAATTATCCAAAGGAGGCTTCAGTAAATGATGAGCTGTGTGGTGATTTGAGCACTGTAGGTCAGACTGACTGAGGGAAAGTTGTTGAAAACTGAGTTGGATCTGAATAGCACTCATTAGTACATTTTTTGGTCTGAATGCACACAGAGCATAAAGAGGTAGAACTCAGCAAACAATATGAAAAGTTAGTGGACACCTGACCATCACACCCATAATGTAGTTCTTCCTCAAACTGTTGCCACAAAGTCTGAAGCAAACAATTGTATATGATGTCTTTGTATGCTGCAGCTTTACAATTTCCCTTTACTGGAACCAAGAGGCCCAAACCTGTTCCAGCATGACAGTGCCCTTGTACACAAAGCGAGCTCCATGAAGACATGGCTCACCAAGGTTGGAGTGGAAGAACTCGAGTGTCCTGCACACAGCCCTGACCTCAACCCAAGTGAATACCTTTGGGATGAACTGGAACTCCAACTGTGCCCCAGGCCTCCTCGCCTGACCTCACTAAGGCTCTTGTGACTGAATGAGCAAATCCCACTGCCATGCTCCAAAATCTAGTGAAAAGCCTTCCCAGAAGAGTGGAGGTTATTATAACATCAAAAAGGGGACTAAATCTGAATGGAATGCTCAAAAAGCACATATGGGTGTGATGGTCAGGTGTCCACAAACCTTTGGCCATATCATATGTTAATGTTAGGCCATTTGGCTACTGTTGTTATTGTGTGACCTACTTTAACCCGCTTCACAGTTGCGCTACAAGCAATTCTCTGATATTTCAGGCTATATTTGTTACAGGATCGTATCGAATTTGTTCTTTTTTTCTTTGTTATTCTATCCACTATTTTGTGCTGGTATCACTCTGATAACAATCCTGGTTATTGGATCTGTGCCATCTCTAATGAAAAGCTGGTGAACAAAAAAGAAAACGAAGTATCTCATTTACAAACTTTTCTGACCTCCTACCCTTCTTTCTGAACATTCATTTCTCAGTGACTGTCACCTTCAAGGCCAAAACCAGGGTGCATTCCAATGCTCAGATACATTAACCATACAGTAACTGTTCCACAAAAATAGCTGTAAATCAACTAATATCTAATCTACATGTAAGAATTTCCCTAGTACTTCCTTGACTGTTATTGTTTTAACATTTACGAAATTTGTTGAAATAGTTAAGCCTTAAGGGACAAGGTCAAGTGGGAGTTAAAATTGTGCTTTTATTATAGAACTTAATCTCTATTCACCTCATCTCTAGAGTATTTGACACATTTGAGTGTCCTGAGAAAAGAACAGTAAACTTATTTACTCGAAACTTACACTTTTTTTTTTATTTACACTTATAATGGGAGTCTAAAGGCAGTTGTCGGGGTATTCAGTAAATAATTGTAAATTAAGATGTAAATCTATGATCTACATCATCACACCCCCTTCAAATACACCTACGCTAAAGACTGAATTTCAGTCTCAATTTTTTTCCACAACTTTTTTTTCCCCCAAATATTAGCAAAGAGACAGATTATATGAGCTTTTATTTACTATATCAGATTTTCAGTGCGTCAAAAGTTTACAGACACTTTAATATTATTTGGTGGCAATGGCTTTTAATGGCTTAACTTGAATCAAATGCTTGGGGTAGTCTTCCACAAGCTTCTCACAATACTCTGCTGCAATTTTTGCTTATTCCTCCTGACAGAACTGGTGTAACTCAGTCAGGTTTGTGGGCCTCCTTGTTCAGACATGCTTTTTTTAGTTCAGCCCACAAATGTTCTGTAGGATTCAGGTTCGGGCGTTGTGCTGGTCACTCCAATACTTTCATTTTGTTGTCTTTAAGCCATTTTGTTACAGCTTTGAAGGTATGCTTAGGTTCATTGTCCTGCTGGAAGACCCAGTTGAAAGTTTTAACTTTCTGGCTGATGTCTTCAGGTGTTGCTTGAGTATTTCTAGATAATCCTTCTTCCTCATGGCACATTTTCTGAAGTGCACCAGTCCCTTTTTCTAGCAAAACATCCCTACAAAATGATGCTTCACAGCTGGGATGGTGTTCTTCAGATTAACAGCCTCCCCCTTTTTTCTCCATATGGAGCACTGATCATTATGGCCAAACAGTTCCATTTTTGTTTCATGTAACCAGAGAACACTACTTCAAAAGGCTGGTGATCACCTGAACACTTCAGTCTGGCTTTTTTATGCCAGTCTTGGAGTAGGACTGCTTCCTTGCATGACAGTCTTTCAGGCCATGGCCATGTAGGACTCTCTTAATGGTGTACGTACATACTTTATTACCTGATGCCTCCAACTCCTTCACTAATTCCTTTGTTGTTGTCTTAGGGGTCAGTTGAACCTTTCGGACCAATGTTCTTTCAGGCCTGGCAGTTCTTTCTGTGTGGTCTCTTTCTATGTGGTCCCAAGATTTATGTATCTGCATACAAATACAAATTGCTGATAAGGAGAAACCAGACTTGTGGAGGTCCACAATTTTTTCGGAGGTCTTGGCTAAGTTGACTTTTGACCCACTGGAATTCTGATACAGGGAATTAAAGCTAAAATAAATCTGTCTCTGATCAATTGTTTTGAAATTTATTTAGTCAATTTATTCATTATAAATATGATGTAAAATGTATTCAAACGGTTTTGGTCAGAAACAAAATCTATGCCCACAGAAAGAACATTTATTTTACATTACTGCAACAAAAAGAACAACAGAGTGTTCATCTGTCACTGCTGAGAAATAAAAATACAACTGGCTTACAATATTGTTTATATTTAAGATTTTTTTTTTTTTTAAATCTCTGCAGATGCAACATTTCTATCGGTAACCGCAATGGTCTTTTTTATTGACAAGTTCCAGTGTGCAAGTCAGGGTTCTTTTTTAAAAAAAAATAAATTTTTTTTTATTCCCTGCTTTTGTAATTACTAAATTGACACTGTGGTCCCGTTCATATGTGTCTTTATTTACGATATTTCTGACGGGATTTCAAGGCACCATGTTTAGGTAGCTTACACAGGACTGCTGAGGCACCTAGAAATATTCTACATTGTAAATGAGATGTGCAGGAATGTTCAGCAGTGACGGTATAATGGGCCATAAACTGCCTTCATGCAAAACATTATGTGCACTATTCAAAGACCAATCAAATGTGATACCAAGTTATGTGTTAATTAATAACAGACTATGAAGTAAGAACTATTCTTGGAAGTACTGATTCAGTTTTCATTGTGTTTTCTTTAGGTGTGTTAGATGACATTTTTATTTCATCATTGTATTCTTAGTTTCTGTTGCATTCTTAGGACATTTCCCAGCACTGTGAGTCAGTATGTAGTGATAAACTTGGATGAAAGGCAATTTGTATTTGTAACATTCCAGGATGTTAATTTTATTAATAACAATATGCCAAGTACAGCACCCATCCATCAAGCTCAGCTGCAATTCATTTTATCAGACAAACATTCTGTATTAATGTTCTAATTTTAGCATGGGCACACTTCAATTTGTTGAGAAAATCTATTTATGCTGGTATTTAGCATCAATACATCACTATTTCTTTGGAGTAAGGTTTGAATGAGCATTCTTCCATGGAACGAGCATTCTTCCATGTTGATATTGAAGATACATGAAGCCTAATCTCTTAAATAGTTTTCACAGAAGAGTTTCTCAGGGATGCTTGCCCTGAGAATTCAGTATGTTTGGTGAGGTGTGAAAGCTTGGAAGCGGTCCAGAGAACTGATGCATGTTGGTCCGGGGCTTGTTCAACTGAACCCTGGTATGGTCCCCATCAGGTATGCAAGCTATCTGCTCTCATCGCTGTGCACCAAGTAACGTTTTGGGTTAACTTTCACATTACTTCATGTTTCAATTTTCATGATGGGAGGGAAAGGTTTGTTATGGTCAGCGGAAGCCTAATTGAGGATAACTTGTGAAACTCCACACAGATGGTAACTAGACCTCAGGCTTTAACTCAAGACCCTGGAGCTGTGAGACATCAGTGGTACCCACTGTGCCACCATACCATGTTTTGAGAGGTTATTTCTTAAAGATTTTGAAACCTTCCTAGTTTGACATATGGCCCATGACATAGTAGATCAATCAGTGGAAAAGGACCACTATAGGACCTCTCAAAACAACTACTCAGCTAAATATCAGCACATCCTGTGTTAAAGGGGGTATGTTAGAGCAAAAAAAAAAAAAAAAAAACTAAAATGTGCAGGCCAGCAGGTACTCCAGGAGTAGAAACCTGGAAACCTGCGTATTGCAGTGGTATGAGTGTATCAGGTACAGCAGTGTTGCTGGGGTTAAGAATAGTCCAACAACCAAGATGAAGATAAAGGCTAGAGGACATATGGAGAAATATGAGCTCTATTAAAGAATGGGGTACAGAGGGACTTCTACTGACCTGTAGGGTAAGTGCACCTGATAAATTGCACAATGAGTGTGGCCAAATGATGTTGACCACAGAAGCATGTGAGCACCACAGCTCAGGGCAAATGGGAACAATGACTTCCCAAGTCATTAAGTAGCATCAAAACCAGAAGTAGACGCTTCAGCTGACCTACACAAATGAATAAGTGTCTTTTAAAATTAGGAAACCACAACAAAAAAAGCTTGGTTGCCCATACATGCAGGCAAAATGGTAAAAAGCCCGTAACTAATGTTAATGTGTCTTTACTCTGACACCATATGAAAGCTTGTCTGTATACAGAGTAATGATTCATTCCACCAAATGATCATGTGTAAGTAAAGTTTAAGGCCTTGCCCTATAGCACCCGACCCCGAAATTGGATGATCCAGTCAGCCTTGCCCAACATCAAATTTTCCAATCCATTTTGCCTTTTGGGTTTAATGAACAACTTTATGTCAATCAATGTCAAAATAATGTTGAAATAAATAGGAATCTCAGTGAATCATCTTCATGTGGTGAGGCCAAATGGGAAGTTTCACATGAGTCATTTGTGAAAAACAGTAAAACGTTTCATATTTCCTTGTGTGGCATAAAATGTGGCATAAAATCCAACCTTCAGTAACTGTTAAACAAGTCATCATGGCAAATTTGTCATCCTTAACATCCTCTAAGAAATACACTGCAGCTCAAAAGTCTTCAAATACATGGAGAACATTAGGTTTTACATCTTAATGGCACACTAAATAGGTGCTTTAGTAAGGGCAGGCACACATGGAGAGTAAACCAACTATTCCAGTCAATTAGATGTCAGCTACAAGTGCATAGTTGGATCTAGATTATTTCCAATAAAATAAGTCACAAATGTTTCCCAATTCACATTGATTTTCTAACTTTAGACCTAAAATGAGCCCATTGCTTGTTTAACAAAAAATGTTCAAAAATGTATCACTGGAAGTGTATGTAATTTAAACAGACATGCCAAATACGTGGTGTGCTAATTCAAACTACTATTAAATGATGAGATGGAATAAGTAACTCGGCACAATCCATGAGCCAGAAGTACAAGAGTTCATCTTTTAAATTTTAACTAGACCTTAATTAAGAAAACATACAAGACGTCTACCAACAATGGGTTTCAGTTATGCTTACGCAACTAGACATTATTTCTTAGCTAGCAAACAATTAAATATCAGTTTTATATACACTCACTGAGCACTTTATTAGGAACACCTGTACACCTACTCATTCATGTAATTATCTAATCAGCCAATTGTGTGGCAGCAGTGCAATGCATAAAAATCATGCAGATACGGGCCAGCAGCTTTGGGTAATGTTCACATCAACCATCAGAATGGGGGAAAAAATGTGATCTCAGTGATTTTGACCGTGGCATGATTGTTGGTGCCAGACAGGCTAGTTTGTGTATTTCTACAACTGCTGATCTCCTGGGATTTTGACACCCAACAGTCTCTAGAGTTTACTCAGAATGGTGCAATAAAGAAAAATCATTCAGTGAGTGGCAGTTCTGTGGACAGAAACACCTTGTTGGTGAGAGAGGTCAACGGAGAATGGCCAGACTGGATTAAGCTGACAGAAAGGCTACAGTAACTCAGATACTGTACAATTCCACTCTGTACAATTGTGGTGAGCAGAAAAGCAGGCAGACAGCTACAACAGCAGAAGACCACGTCGGGTTCCACTTCTGTCAGCCAAGAACAGAAAGCTGAGGCTGCCGTGGGCAAAGGCACACCGAAACTGGACAGTTGAAGACTGGAAAAATGTAGCCTGGCCTGATGAATCTCGATGTCTGCTGAAGCACACAGATGGTAGGATCAGAATTTGGTGCCAACAACATGAATCCATGGGCCCAACTTGCAGGCTGGTGGAGGTGGTATAATGGTGTGGAGAATGTTTTCTTGGCACTCTTTGGGCCCGTTAATACCAATCAATCATCATTTGATTGCCACAGCCTATTTGAGTATTGTTGCTGACCATGTGCATCCCTTCATGGACACAATTTACCCATCTTCTAATGGCTACTTCCAGCATGATAATGCGCCACACCACAAAGCAAGTCATCTCAAACTGGTTTCATGAACATGACACTGAGTTCAAAATGTTCTTTAGTGGCCTTCCCAGTCACCGAATCTGAATCCAATAGAACACCTATCTGATGTGGTAGGTCGGGAGATTTGCTTAATGAAAGAGTACCTGAAAAATTTGCAAGAATTGCATGACGCAATCATGTCAACATAGACCATAATCTCAAAGGAATGTTTCCAACATCTTGTGGAATCCATGCCATGAAGAATTGTGGCTGTATTGAGAGCAAAGGGAGTCCCTACACAGTATTAGTATTAGTGTTCCTAATAAAGTGTTTAGTGACTGTATAAAGAGAAAACTTTTGCTAATGTTAAACCCAATCATTGAATGCAGACTTCCTCAGTGTCTCAAAATATGGCAAAAAGAATCAGCTTGGAAAACACATACAGTCAAATAGCTTAAAACAAACTACAGAAGGCTGACAAATTAAAGGAAAAAAATTTAATAATTGAGTGGAGACACATAATGAAGTGTACTGCAAGATACAGTATGCATCCTACTATGTTTTGTGGCATGTGTCAAAATGCTCAGCAGGACCAGTTGACCTGATCAAAATGGCAAGAGGAAAAGATCCAAGTGACTGAGAGAGGGTTCAGTATTACAACATGGAGCTCCAGACAAACACTGCTCAACTGTCTCGCGTCTCACTATGAACAGTGAATAAAGTGACATCTGCATGTAGAGTTGTTGGAAAGTCATGAGTAAATAAGGTTGGAAGTTGTGTTTGAAAGAAAGCATTCAAAGGCTGTGATTCTTGGAAGGAACAACAGAAGAGCAATGGTTTTTCAGTGACTGAGAACATCAGTGCAGGATGTGATCAGACTATCAGCAAGAACAGTCTGTCTACAACTATATAGAGAGAGATGTAATAGTAGGGTTGCAGTGAATGGACCTCTCATTACAAAGACAAATTTTGAGAGTTGAATGGTGGAAAAAAAAAAAACACTGGTCTACAGAGATTAGGAAAAGATACAGAGAGTAGGGAAAAACATGATCTTGTCAGACAAATCAACCTTCATCATATTCTCGGGTTGGAGAGTGCATGTGCGGCATACTCCAGGAGAATGGAATGCTTGGACCCCTACAGTGAAGGAGTCCATTGGCTCCATTAAATACAGTGGAGTGCATTTATTTTTGCTGGCATGGTTTTGGTCCACCTGTGCCCAAAGTAACTTTGACTGATCATTTTTATCCTATAATGAAACATTTCTATCCTGATGGGAGTGGTCTCTTCCAGGATAACCCTGCACCCATCCACAGGGTACGGGGTCTCACTGAATGGTTTGAAGAGGATGAAAATGATGTAAATCATATGCTATGGCCTTGACAGTCACCAGATCTCAAACCAATTGAACACCTGTGGGAGATTTTGAAGATGTTATCATCATCGTCATGAAAACACCAACAGAGGGATTATCTTTTGGAAGAGCAGTATTCACCCCTCCAGTACAGCTCCAGAGACCTGTAGAATCTGTGCATAAGCGCACTGGGGAAGTGTCCTGTCCTCTCGTGAGCAATAGAGGGGAAGTGGAAGAAGTTCTACAGTTATTCTACACTGACAATAACATCAAACTCACCATAACTGTGAAAAAGGAGAAATGAGTAATGAATAAGACAATTACCAACATATAATATATTGACCTCACCATTTGTATTACAAGAACCAGATAAACAAATGTTTAACCAAATTAAAGCGTTAGTCAGGGATGAGCCATTTTTAGACGCACAGAGTTTGTAGATTTGATAAAGGTTATTATTCATTAACAGGTTCATCTATTAAATGTTGCTGCAATGTTTTAAAAACATCCGTAATAATGGCTTGCTTCACCCAAAAAAAAAAAAAGGCAGACAAATTTTAGACAAAAAAAAAATAATGTTCTATTATTTAACTAATATTCCTAAAACTAAAATGCTGAAGGAATGTTTCTAAACTTTATGAAAAACCTTTAATTTAATATGTCAAGAAATATTGACATATTAAATGTCATTGGAAGCAAACATATTCAGAACAACAATGTTCAAAAATTTTAAAATTAGTGGCAAGGATCTGATTTTTTTTTGGTCAAATGATGCTATGTATATGCTAGTGAACGCATTACATATACACATTACAAAAGGAAAAAGTTTGGACACCTGCTCCTAAAAGAGTTTTCTCATTTATACTATTTAAAATAGTAATGAAGACATTAACATTATGACATAACAGTTTTTCACTGTTTACACGCTGGTGAGGGAATGACTTTGGGGTGCCACCATTAACTCACCAAAACAATAACATCGTTGATTACTGTCATATAACAGCATGTCTCATTATGTTTTATTCCTTACTTAACACATCATAATCCAGATATGGAGGTTTGTTCAAATGCTAGGACTCTGTAAACACACATTAGAACTTCTGATGATGTTACTGACTGGTCATCCATTGATTTAAGATCGTCTGTTAATGATTAATGGAAGTCTACATATTTTCAACCCCACACAGTGTAGTGGTGTTTTTTTTCATATTTCATATCATTTTTCATATCAAAATACGCAGCATTACCTGAAACCTACGAGAAACATGAAAATGGAGAAATCAAGAATGCTTGATAATCTTTCCTATATGTAATGGAGATTCCAACTAAGCATTACTGCTGGATGTTTTCTAATATTTGCATCTGAACCCAACCTTCAGACGAAACTTCACCCATTTCACAAGCGAAACTTAGGCATGGCCCAACCCACAAAGCCACTCATGAAAATACATTCATGGTTATTACAAGTGTAATAAAAACGTTCTGTAATAAAACCTGCCTCTGTTTGACCAGGTGTTCGTATGCTTTAACTAAGACTTATGACTTTAAATATTTCCCATTCCCTCTAATGAATAAAAGAGAAAAACAAATCTCGAGTGCAAATCCTCTCTATTACAAGTAGTGAAAGTTAACGATGCTCCCACACACTTAAGTAACACACATACACACACATTACATTTTTTATATATATACATATATACACACACACATACATATATATATATATATATACACACACACACACACACACACATTTTATATTATATATATATATATATATATATATATATATATATATATATATAT
Organism: Pangasianodon gigas; assembly: GCA_022758105.1. Taxonomy (NCBI): domain Eukaryota; kingdom Metazoa; phylum Chordata; class Actinopteri; order Siluriformes; family Pangasiidae; genus Pangasianodon; species Pangasianodon gigas. The sequence goes on from CM040466.1 coordinate 5,613,408, forward strand.
ATATATATATATATATATATATATATTTTAATGGGACGCATGGGTGAGTCTAAACAAACAGATACTTATATTCAGTCAACAGAGTGTGTGGACTTCAGCCATCATGGTAATGGGAACAACATGTATGTACATGTATGTGAGGCACCAAGTGACGCAAACCGTTTAAGAGATTAAGATTAACTTAAGCAAAAAGGATCTGGATATATCCTTAATGCAAAAATGATCATGAGTTGGAAACCTGTTGTTCTGGCACAACATTGAGGCAAACATTTAAAAATGAAAATTACAATTTATGTATAAATAAAGATTCTGGAATGGTAAAAATGAATCCTGCAAGAAGACAACCCAAAACACCTCCTGGACCAGATGTCCACATCATCATATATAAAGCCAACGTGTGGGAATGGATGCAAAATTCTTGAATCTGACTGAAGAAAAAGAAATTTTTAATTTTCTAATAGAAATAGAAAATTATGAGCGATGGCTGTAGTATAAAAGGAATAAACACTTTGGGATGTGCTGTTATAGGAAAATCAAACGCAGGATGGTAACTAACTTTTCTTATTAAATTATTTCCTAATATCCTGTTATTTTCCTATAACAGCTGGGTGTACCGGACCAACACTGTGTTAATGCCCATGGTTTTGGAATGGGCACGTATGGGTGTAATGGTCAGCTGTCCAAATACTTTTGGCCATATAGTGTATGTGTAACATTCAGAAAGGTAGATGCAAACATTTAAACTGATAACACTATTTAACCATTTTTGTTACTGATGATGGAAAAAAAAAAATCTGTGAACACACTAAAATGTGTACAGACTTTTGCACTGTATAAAAATAGAACACCTCGTCCATGTTTGCCAAAAATGAAATATTTCCCAAGGTTTTATTGTAGGATTTCTTCCTGCAGTGACAGGCCTCTGTAGAACCGTTTAAACCTGGCTGACATGTACTATGTTACAGAAAGGCAGGGAGCAGGAACTTGTGCTGACGGAACCACATGTCGCAATTCATCTTCCACAAATAGCAAGCAACAAAAGCAAATACAATGGAAGCCATGACCTTTTTTTCAAAATGCTATTTCATTTCACTTCTCAAATACAGAGAATAAAGCATAAGTGTTGACAAATGTTGAGCAAACAAGCTGATAATCATCATCAGACTTCCTCAATAGAAGAGTCTACATTTTGTTCCACTTCTTTTTCTTGAAAACACAGAATGAACCAGCTCAGGCAAACAGAGTAGCTTTCAAATATTTATCGGCAGGAGCGCTGAAAGAGACTGCACACACAGCTTAAACCAAACTGATATTTAATAGCTGATTAAATATCTCTCTTCCTCACATACGCACGCACGCACGCGGGAACGGTCCTGTTCCGTGCTGTGTAGGTAATAGTGGGGAAGTGGAGAAAACAAGTTCTCCTACACTAATTACATTTGCCGTAACTGACCCCAAATTAAAACAGAGTCATGAGAAATGATTCAGTAGAATAATTCATATGCACTATAAATTGTGCTCGTCATTCTCCACATTCCTATTTTCAGATAAAATGATTTAACGAGTTGATTAAAGGTGTGGGTTGGACGGCACTGAATAAGACCAAAAACCGCCTCACGTATCACTGCACACATCTTTCAGAAGAAATCTGACACTCATCCAAAAATTCAAATGTGTCTTGACCTGTATATGTGCTTTTCAAAGTGACATTCCAAAGGAACCAGAGCAGTGCACATGACACTTCCAGCAGAAATGAAGTTTATATCTCAAATAAAAGATAAAACAGATCATACTATTTTTTTTTTTTTTTAAATACTAAGTATTCTAGGAATTCTCCTCTTGATAGTACGTACCACCAGATTACAGAAATATGCTGGATTGTTTGAGCAGGGGTATATCAGAGGCAGAGTTCTGTGTTAGCCAATGAAATGTTGCTGGTTCAAATCCCAGAAAGTTGCCATTGCAAGAAAGCCCTGAGCAAAGCGCATAATCCTGAACTGCTCTTTTTATGCTTGGATTGTGTTCTGCCTCGCTCATAAATGGCACTGGATAAAAGCAAATTTTGAAAAACACACACTCACCAGAAGGCTATAACTGAAATAACCACTCCTTAGAAATGTGGTGAGCAGAAAAGCATCTCAGAAAGCATGCCATGTTGAACATTGAGAAAGACTGACGACAACAGCAGAAGAGCACATTGGGTTCTACTCCTGTCAGCCAAGAACAGGAATCCAAAGCTACGACGGGCACAGGCTCACTCAAACTGGACACTCAGAAAAGCATTGCCTGGTTTGATAAAGCTCAATTTTTTGCTATGAATTGCAGATGGTAGGGTCAGAATTTGGTATCAACATCATGAATCCATGGATCCCAACCTGCCTTCTGTCAACAGTTCAGGCTGGTGGTGGTGGAATGGTGTGGGGAATGTTTTCTTGACACACATTGGGCCTTTAATACCAAATCAAGCAATGTTGAAAGCAAACAGTAGCAATCTTAGTATTGTTGCTAACTATATGCTTCCCTTTATGGCCACTGATTACCCATTTTATTTTATTGGCTACTTTCAGCATGATAATGCACCATGTTACAAAGCAAAACTGGTTTCATAAACATGAATGAATTCAGTGTTTCAATGGCTTCCCTAGTCATGAGACCTGAATCCAATAGAGCACCTTCAGGATGTGGTAGAACAGGAGATTCCCAGCATGAGTGTGGGTTCCTCCAGACATCCTGGTGTGAATGTGTGTGATTGTGTGTGCGCGTGTGTGCGCGGTGGCCTGAAATGGACTGTCTCATCCAGAGTGTATTCCCACCACACACCTAGTACTTCCGGGCTACTACAAGCACTATAGTATATAGTTATTACTATAGTAATAATTATTGTCTCTTATTCTCTATATGAGGGCTGTGCATAACAACAGATGAACTACAGTCAGTAGTTATATACTAACAAAATGACCAAAATAGCAGGTTTACCTGTTAGACTACACACTTTCACCTTCCTATCAATGCTGTAGTAATCACTGCAGCTTCCAGAGGATGGGTGGGAATCTAAACACTTCTCTGCGACTGAAACACAAAAACATACAGTAAGAACAGCAAAGATTTAACTGAAGATAGTGGCAGATGTGAAAGCGCTATGGGAAACCGTGGCAGAGGCTCTTCACCATGACACACTGAGCTGTAAAGGGCTGGGCAGGACTCTGAGCTCTGTGGTAACCACTGGAGAGAGATACAGTGAGATAAACACAAGAGCATCGTTTGAAATGATGCATGATCACTCACATGCCTTTCGTTACGCTCTGATTTAAAAAAAAAAAAAATCCTGTTAAAAATATATAGAAAAAAGATCCTTCAAGTCATTTTAAGGAAGAAACGAAATTCGAATGAGATTAAAAATTTCACAATTTCCACTGACGCATAAGAAAAGGGTGTTTCTCAAGTGCAATAAATTGCTTAATGCGTGATAAAAAGCAATAAATCGATTTGAACCCGGAGTGCCTTAAACGACCACTTCACAATTGTCATAAAACAATAATGAACAGAAGCACAGAAACACACCCACTGATAACAGCATTTTATTTTTTTAACCCCTAATCAATAATAAATTCAAAGGGACAGGTATAGCCCTGTGAGTCAGATCACAAGAATCTGTAATAGAATAAGACAGAAGGAACGTGAGCTACAAATTTTGGTGTGGTGACAAAACGGGCAGGAAAAAAACAACACAACAAAAGGTAGAAACATCTTAGTGTTCTTGTACGTTGTATGTAAACAATAAGAATACATCATTTTGGTTTGGTGATAAGAGAAAGAACTCACATTGAAGAGAACGTGCGATTCTTTTTAGCATAAAATGAACACTATGGGTGTTTACCAGTCTGAATGAGAGGCCAAAACTTTCCCTGCATTTATAACAAAGGCTTTTGGCTAAAATGTGGACAAATTTAATTCAATCTCTAACTGTAAATCATGCATAAGCAAGCCGATGTGTCTGTGAATGTTTTCAGTCATCCAGGTCATAGGTGACTGGACTTATACTTTTCAATTTCAAGACCAGAACTGATAAATTTCCAAAGATAACCAGCAAAATGTTGTGAAGATTAAAGTACAAGTCCAGCTAGCAAAACTTCACCAAAAGACTACAAATTTGGTTTTCTGAACAGACGTTTACTTGATGCATCATCATTTACACACCATTTCCTCTCTTTACTGATACACTACATTTCCACCTGAGACAAACATAAAAGGTATTTTTGGAAACTCACAAAATACAAATTTAAGATTAGTGTAAAAAAAGTGGACCAAATCTCCACTATTGTTAAAAGAGCAGAGGCAAAGCTGCTCCAGTCTCAGTGCCATAGTTCAAGGAAAACTCCACCCTGAAACACATTAAATATGCTTACAGTGAAATACGTGTGATGTCTTTAAGGATTCTGTTGCTAATCTGTTGGCTGGTGCTGTATTTTCTCTATTCCTGTGAGAGGTTAGTGGTTGTGTGTAGCGCTGTCATCACAGGTAGACATTTCTAGCGCAGTTACAATGGGGTTTAATAGTAGAAAAAAAATTTCACAGATCTCAAACATAATGGATAATGGTCAGAGTTTGCTGTTAGCTCCAAAAAATAAAAGAGCAAGAGCTTCTTTTCTCATTCACCACTTTCCATCAACGTTCAGTGTCATAATAACAAGAAATCCAGTGCAGAAGCAAACGCTGGCCCCAGAATGCAATGCAGCTATACGTTATGCAGTTGGTTAGTGACCTACAAGATGACAAGGGGTACTGCACTGATGACGGTGTAAGCATGAAAGCGTGTGCAGATACAGACTAAAGGTCTAAAGCTCTGCTGCATCACTCTCTTTAGGTAGAGATGATGAGCTAAATCCCACTGCAACACTATCGGCAGGTAGTCGAACGGCATTGTGGGTAATGTAGGAAACCGTTAAGCAAAGTGAACAAACTTTAAACCAAAAGCGTCAACCTAGAATCTCGTTATAAAATAATCTTGGACATTACTGAAGATTATTTATTAATTATAAATGTCGATATGCAAGTTGTTCAGGGTGGATTTTTTCTATAAGTCCAAATCCACTTCAAGACTCAAGAGGTCATGCTCTCTAGAAGGCCGTCTCTAGACAGACTGAGTAAACCCTACAAAAACTGAAAAAGTAGAAAAAAAAAAAAAAAGGTGAGGATTTTCTCTACTAAAGCCAAATCGTCCCTGCTACATGCATGCCTCGTTCTGTCCTGTATCCCTGCTTGTGTCATCAGTGATATGAGGTATAAAGCGATCAGCTATGAGGATCATTATTGATAACAGCCATACGAGTACCCTAGGTTGCTACAAACACAGTACTTGGTTCTAGTGGTCACTTTTTGTTCCCCGTGATATCCGCCTCCAGAGGGTTCAGTCTGAAGAAATCAGTAGGTGCATATGAAAGAGCTATACTGAGGAAAAAAGCACAAAAGGACCGATTTAAAAAACAGAGACAGCAGCCAACAGCAGTGGCGGAAGACAATGCACTTACTTATTTAAAAAAAAAAAACAAAAACAAACAATAATACTTAATTAAATTATTCAGTACAAAACAAAAAGATGAAATGTAGTTGAAGATAATACTTCACCCTGCATGCTCACACAGTTTCAGCACTGTGAAATGGTTACGTTTTGTACGCTTTTATGGATCACCTGCCCTGTGAAAATCACAGCGTCTTTAAGAGGGGCCGTTTAGACTCGACAGATTCAATACTACCAAAGAAATTTAAACTCCCTCCCACTCTAGGCCTGCCCTACATACATCCAGAAGTCCAAAAAAATAAACACGCTTCCCACACACACACACATACACACAACAACCCCACCCTCCATTTTACCCACTAAACCATGCTAGAAATGTAAGACCTCGTCATATCCATATAAAACCCCCCCACCCAAACCAACCCACCCACCCTGGTTTACTAAAGCAAACCCCTTCCTGGTCTTTTCCCCTTGCGTGTCTTCCAAACATTGACTTTAGATTTATTTTTTTAAAAAAATAGCATGTCCACTGTTGCAGAATGGACATCCTGCTTGATCAGACTGGGTCGATTCATCCTGTATGAAAAAGGAACAGGTTCAAAGTGCTCGAATGGACTCTTTTTCGAGATGAAGAAGAGGGGAAAAGACAGAGGTGAAAGAGGCACAGCATAGTCCTATGAGCTGGTGTGTGCTGAGAGGCACTCGTGCACATACACACGGCGCCCTCTTGTGAACAACCCTTGGCTCTGCTCTCCAAAGGTGAAAGAAAAAAAAAAAGAAAAACTGGGGTGGGGGATTTGGCGAAGGAGTTAGAGGAAAGAGCATGCTCGGGGAAAATCCCCTTTTCCCCCCTACTGTGTACCCCGATGTCACCTGCCATTCCCCAAAACGGTTACATATGGTATTGTACATATAGATATTCTTATAAATATATATGGCCCTTATTGAAAGAGAATGTGAGCATTTCACATTGACATAAAAGTACCATAATCTCTATACAGCTAAGTGGAAAGTGTTGTCAGTGAAACAGAGCAGGCAGCAGTTTCGTCTCATTATGTGTCACACTCAAAATAAC
>CM040466.1:5624409-5644672 GCA_022758105.1 Pangasianodon gigas
CTTGCACTTGCATACTGGAACGTAACTGCCTCAAAGGATATGACTCACTCACAGTCGCTCGTCACACATTTAGTAATTTTCTAATGAGATTTTCAGCTCATTTCTTAAATGAAAGCAAGATTGGGGGGGGGGGGGGGGGCGGTCTATGAGGACGGCCCATTAGCGGTTAGTTTCTTTCAGCTAATGAAGTGTTTATGGGAGTAAATAATGATCCTAACTAAGCTACTTTACATAAAAATAAGAAATGTGTCAGGGAACATTGCACACAATTACAGCATGTGTTAAAAATCATACTGGGAATTAAAAAAAAAAAAAAAAAAAAGTCAAATCAATTAAATCAGGAGATTCAGTAGTTACAGTGCTGAGCTAGTAATCAGGTTGAGAGTTCAAACAGTCGTGGACAAATCAGCAGCTCAGGTGCCTGGAACAAGCAGATTTTATGACTGACATATTAGGGAGATTTTATTCGTAGTAGCTTGAAGTTTTCCCATGTTAAACCTCAAGAGAGTGGGGGGAAAAAAGGCTGGTGAAGGACCGTCTATTTATAGCTGCTACAGCATAAGTAATGACCTGTTTCGTGGATGTCCCGCAACATTAAATTGAAATTAAACCATGCACTTCGTTCTTTAATGCATAAAAAAATGCTGGTGTTGGCAAATTGCTGTTGTATAAGAGGAATAAAACACTATGGGATGTGCTGTTATAGGAAAATAATAATAGGACAAACAATTTAGGGCATCACACCAGCACATGTGATGAATTTCCTATAACAGCATTCCACAGTCATATTTTTTCCCCTTTACATTAATACCTTATTGTTTCATTATTATTATTATTAGTAACAAATCTTAAAACTGGGACTCTTCACTATAACAGGCCATTTCAATAACACACAACACCCCAGGTAACTACTGTCAAGTTGAACAGTAACTGTAGAGCGCACTAACCCGTGTGTATGAGAACGTGTCTGCGGAGATGGTAGGAGCTGCGAAAGGCTGCGCTGCAGTGCTCGCAGATGTGTGGTTTGGAGCTGGGTGACACCATCCCTCCATCAGGATCCAGCATTACAGACTAGAGAAGGTAAGAGAGGATTAACTCAGCAACATGCACCGCTCATAGCACACACAGCAAACACAAACCTGTGGTAAAAAACATATACCTGTTATTGGAGGAAGACCCTTATTAAAGATTTATTTCTTTTATATTGGCCCCATTTATATTGGTCTCCAATACACAGAAAGAATACTAAATGGTTTCCTGTTCACTATATATGCTCACTACATACAGGGTAGAACATAATACCATTTTAGAAAATACATAGTGCACTCCAGAATCCCCTTCCAATTTTTGCAGTATGTCTTACACTAGAAATGATTCTGTACATTGTAGATACACTGTCTGCACTTACACTTTCCCTTTGTTGGCCATACCTACGTTTGTGGAAACTGATTCTAATTCATTCTGATTATTTGCTTCTAAACAAGTTCTTGGTTATTTCTGAACCAGTCCCCCCACCCCGAAAAAAAAAACCCCTGCAGACTTGCAGTCATACATCAAACCACCTCAATTTCACATACAAACACGCAATGCAAATGTGACCCTGACAATGATTATGGCATGGCACCTTGAGCTGAAAACCTTGATCAACAAAGTTGCTGATAAATTTGCAGTTTTGATTCTATCAGTGTTCCTCATGCATTAGACCCAGGATATCTTACATGAGGCATGAAAACACACTCATATTTAGAATTTTACTTACACTATATCTATGGCTATGTGATCAGTTTCCACCACCACTCTATAAGGTAGCGAAGGTCGTGATTTGATCACACTGAAAGAACGAACTTGATCTAACCCTGTAACAAATGTAAAAGCCTGGACATGGATTTGGAAAAGATGGTTTTGGAACTGTAAATGTTTACACACAAAGAGACTTGATTATATTTCTTTGTTAGGAGTGATTTTCATAATATTTATATCTGTAATGTAAATGATTTTTGTGTGAAAGTGGCTGTTTGGTGTAAACCATGTTTATAGCTATGTATTTTTACCCTGTAGAAAGAAATCTATTTTAATGTTCAGTAAATTTTAAAGAAAAAAAAAAAAAATACTGGATGAGTATTGATACTGGCTACTGGATACTCAGGGTTTCAGTATCAGAAAAAGAAAATGAGGTATTGTGCAATCTCTAATAGTAAATCCAAGTTTTATTATTTAAATATTAATCTGATGTGAAAATTCAACTACAATCAATACTGAGAAGAAATGCAAATAAACTTTTGTGCAGTCAGTGAGACAGGTGGACTGACAGATGCGTGAGAGAGGGTGTGTGTGGGGGGAGATAAGAGTCGAGATGAGGCAGGGGATGAGATGAGACAGTAAATTAAATATTCTTAGTCTTTCTTATTCGTAAAATCTATTTAAAAGATTAAAATAGATGTATAAAATAGAAATTGGGAAACAGTGGTGTATGTCTGGATTGACGCTATATAAATATATTTAAAAGTAAAAGCAAATAAAAGTAGAAAATGAGATCTTAATCATTCCAACATGAATTGTTTTCCGTTGATTTTCTAAATATTAAGGGGAAAAAAATCAAACAGTATGAAGAATGAAATGCATTGGCAGCTCTAGTGCACATGAACCTTCGATTCTCCTCGTTTCCGTCGCGTCTTGCCCTCCTGTCCGTCACCATTTGACCTTCGACCTTTCCTCCCTGAGGAGTCCTTTCCCAGCCTCCCCGACAGCTGCGGGATAACAAAAGAGAGGAGCGGAGCAGAAAGAAAAGATTAACATACATCATGATGGAGGAAAACATCCATACAACATGTGAAGAAGTGGCAGTGGAGAAGTTCCTCAAAAAAAAAAAAAAAACACACACACTCAACTCATACGCAGTAATACTGTTTATCACGCCACGTAAAGATTAGCCAAGGACCTAACTAGCATCAAGATTATTACTGTATGTGTGTGTGTGTGTGTGTGTGTGTGTGTGTGTGAGGCAGAAGGCAGGGTAATAAACTTTTATTTACAGCCCCTGAATCTTTCCCCTGAGAACACACGCGACTTCCCTGAGCCTGGCCACCGTGTATGGAAAGAGCGTTTGGATTATTCAGCAGCTGCGAGCAGACGGAGGAGGTTTCCATCTCCAACCCTGAATAATCAAACAGCTCGTCCCGAATAACAAAGAGCCGCACAACTTAATGATGCTCATCTCAGTCTGCCTTTCACACCACTGATCTGTTATATACTCTCACTCACAGGCTTAACCCATGCCTCGGGCAAAACACACACACACACACGAAGGAGGGAGAGCATGGGAAAAAATTAAATACATAAAATAAAGAGCAAAATAAAAAGTGAAAAAAGAAAGAGCAAGAGAGCAAAGAAAGAAAGAAAGAAAGAAAGAAAGGGCAAGAGAAAAGAAACTGAGAAAGAGGAAACTAGAAATAGAGAGCAGGAGAAGGAAAAGTGAGAGAGACTGAAAAAGAACATCACAGAAAAAGAAATAGCAAAAGAAAGTAGTCAAAAAGTAAGAAAACAGCTATGAGTAATAAAGAGGGAGGGAGAAAAGAAAACCAGAAAAAATAAAATAGTGAAGAATGAGTGTGAGAATGAAAAAGTGAATGAGATTGAAAATGAAAGAAAGAAGAATGAGCAAATAAGCAAAAGAGAGCAAAAAAGAAAACTGTGTAAGAGAATAAAAAATAGTGAAAGAAAAAAAACAGCAAAAGAGAGTGAAAAATGAGTGAAAATTACAAAAGAAAGAACAAAAGAAAAAAGGAAAAGAGAAAAAGAGAGAAATAAGAGCAAAAGAATGAGCAAAATAAAGAACAAGCAAAACAAGGAAAGAGCGAAGAGCAAAAAGATTGAAAGATCAAGAGTGAAAGTTAGTTAAACAAGAAAGTAAAAGAAAAAGAAAAGCACAAAAAAGCATGAATGAGTGAAAAACAGAAATGAAGAGCAAAAACAAGCAAAAGAATAAAAGAGAGACGTAAAGAGAGAAAGAAAAAAGAGTGAGAGAAAAAGCTAAACAAAGGACAAAAGTAAGAGAGCAAAAGACAGAACGAAAGAAAGACAGAACGAAAGAAAGCACAAAAAAGGAAAGAAAGAGCAAAAACAAGAAAGAAAGAAAAGCAAAAGAAAGGTTGTAAAAAAACAGCAAAAGAAAGAGTGAAAGAGCGAAAGAAAAAAGGAAAAGAGTGTGGAGCGAAGGGAAGTCAGAGGAAATATCAGAAGTTTTCTGGATTAAATTAAGCACAGGGCAGCCAAAACAAACCCAGCTTCATTCATTTCCTCCTCAACTGCAGTGTGGAAAATAACCAGACCTCCCCACACACACACACACCCACACCCACACACACACACACACATACACACACACCTGAAACTAAACCAGATGAGAAACATCAGGATTAGTAGGATTTAATAATGAAACTGTTCACAGCACACAGCAGCTCACATCCTCCCTCTGTCCCTGTAGAGCAGGACTGAACGATGAGTGTGCAGCACAAACGTCTGGCTTTTTTCTGCGATTGTGAAATTAGTCAGCTGCCAGCGGCTGCAGCACAAAGAAACAGATGCTGAGAGACTCGATGCCTCACACTCATTTCCCGCAGCCGTCTGCAGACGACTCGGGTCTCTCAGCACTGAACGCGTAATCGGCCAATTTGTTTTCCCATGAGCTTGCCAAGAGCTTTACTCCGTGTGTGTGTGTGTGTGTGTGTGTGTGTGTACGGATGCCTCTACATGTCACTGCCGGTTTGGCCAAACCTCCTCATTGATGCTAACGGAAGCCGGGTGACATCACTATTCCCAGAGAAAGAGGTTTATATTTAACAGCTCCGGATCCTCTCTGTGGATTTATTGCTTTGTCAGGCGCTGAGCTGTGGAGCTAATGCGAGGCTAATTCAGCTCTTCCTTTTTCCTAACGTGTGCGCTGGAGCTCTGTGAAATCACAACACACCAACCACGGCACCGAAATATAATCAGATTTTTCAACTACAGAGACGCTACTAGAGTTAGAAACACACAACTTCTGGCTTCAGGTGCAAGCCCCCTCACACACTGTATACAGATGTGACACTGCAGTCAACAGAAAACTGAGAAAGAAAGAGCCAAAGAAAGAGCAAAGGAGCGACAGAACAAAAGACAGAGTGAACAAAAAAATAAAATGCAAAAAACAGCAAAAGAAGAGGAAAGAAAGAAAAGATAGAAAAACAGTAAAAAAGCAAAAGAAAGAGGAGAATAAGTAAATAAGTAAATAGAAAGAATATGTAAAGAGTGAAAGAAAAAAGAAATAGCAAAAAACCAAAAGAAAAGAAAGAGCGAAAGAAAGAAAAAGAATGCAAGTGTGAAAGAGCAAAAGAAAAAAAAATCAAAAGAAAAGAGTGAAAGAAAAAATAGTCAAAGAAAGAAAGCACAAAAGAGAGAAAGAAAAATGAAAAGAACAAGAGTGACAGAACAAAAAATGAAAGAAAGAATGAATGAAAGAAAGAAGGAAAGAAATGCAAGAAACAGCATAAGAAAGAGCAAAAGAAAGCATGAAAGAAAAAGAGCAAAAGAAACAGAGCAGAGCAAGAAATAAGTAAATAGAAAGAATAAAAAAAGAATAAGTAAAGTGCAAAAGAAAAAAGAAAGAGCAAAAAGAAAAGAATGCAAATGTGAAAGAGTGAAAAATGATCAAAAGAAAAGAGCGAAAGAAAAAAAATAGCAAAAGGAAGAAAGGGCAAAAGGAAGAGCGAAAGAAAGACGAGTGTAGGAAAAAGCTGAAAGATCAAAAGAAAAAAAGAAAGACAAAAATGAAAGAAAGAGCAAAAAATAAAAAGAAAGTGTGAAAGAAAGAAATCATGTGGAGCGTGTGCCATACAAGTCTGTGTGGATGAGCTGTTACTATGGAAACAATAAGGCATGAGAAAGAGTGCATTAATATAAACCTGTGATTTGCTGCTACTGTCAGAGCTGCTGTTGTAGAGAATTAATCAACCTTCTGACCAGTGAAGGGAATCAGAGGAAACATTAAACTCATTGCTACGGTGTAAGTCAGGAACACAAGCGATCGGTATTCACTAGGAGTGTGCCACTTTTTCTGCACAATGCTGCTATTAGACAATAAGGAAAGCCACGGATTCTTCATTTCTCTGTAATCAGTGAAGCTCGTGGTTTAAAGGTGTGCTGCTGTCAGGTCTGTCCACTTGCCATCTATTCTCCTTCAGCTAAGCATGAGATTAATGCAGGATGTAATGACCACAGATAAACATGTCCCTGTAGTAGCAGCTCAAGAACAGAGAAGCTGTTTATTCACAACTCGCTCATTACTCACGTCTAAAAGGAAGGTGTTGGGACATCAGTAAATGTTTATGCAAGACATTTTTGTCACGAATTCTGGAAATTAGACTTTATAAATCTGTAATTCCTCCTTTGACAGATGGGACCACCTTTTTAAAAAAAAAAAAAAAAAAGAAGAAGAAGAAGAAGTAAGAAGCTGTGGTTGTGTTGACCGAAGTAGTCCAACTAGGGCTGCGTGATATGATGATAAAATCTCAATATCATGATCAGTGATGTTACATTGCAACATCTTTTTGTATTTTTTTTTTAAATAAATAAAATTTTCAAACTGACTGGAGGCAACTGATGTGGTGTTAAAAATTAGATTTTTTTTTTTAAACCGATTTACACCTTTTCTTCTCCTTTTCGTGATAAATATTTACATTTTATATAAGAAATTGTACTTTTTTTTATAAAAATAAAATACTAAAAAAACATTTATTTTTATAGGCTTCAAATAAAGTATCAGAAACATTTTTTTTTAATCCAACACTACTGTATTGCTGGCAGTGTGTGAGAAACCTATACATCATATATCGTAGAAATTCCTTTGTGATACGATATTTCTGAAATACATGGCCCTCCCCTAGCTCAAAAGTTCACAACTGCTGCTGTTGTGAAAAGCTGGACTAAAACTCAATAAGAATGGCTTTGCTAAGACTTTCTCTAATTTCTGCCTCTTCCTTTACTGTTAGCGTGATGGTCGTGGTTTTGAATGTGTGTAATATACAGTCACATATTTTACACTCATTGACAAGGTGCCCTTAGACTTCCATTATAAATGGGTTTTGTGTAAACAGGTTTGTCATTCATTTTCAGTTAAGGGAAATGAAATGCACGTCTGTGCTAATTACACGTGTTCACGGAAATGAGCTACTTGACCTCCAAAGGAAAAAAGTCATTACAGAAAATATCTCAAATCCAATTCGATGCCCGTCTGCTCTCAGTCCAGTACTGTTCATTCATATCAGATTAGTATCTCTAGTCACAAAAGACCACATACACACTGTTTACAAAGCAAATATGGAACGAAATGAGCGATAACTCATTAAAACAATCTGCAGGGTCCAAGCAGACTTCACAAATATCACCACACAGACGAAAAAACTAATTGCACTGTGCACGTTACTTTACATGTTAACCCTGTGAAGTCCCTGATGAAAGTTGAATGGCTGGTGGCTACCATGTTTTCTTTTTAAGTAGTCAGGTCATCAATCCATTTAAAGATTAGCACAGAAGCAGTATACCAAATTTCAGCCTTATAAGACACAGAGTTCCCGAAAACCAGTTAGCTCCACCCCTATTTATGACCACACCTAAATCTTTGCAGATGATCTTGTCCTGTATCTGCTTCTCAAGGTTTGTGCGAATCCATGCAATTAATCATGAGTAAAGCTGTTTGAGTAAATTAGGCTCCGCCCCACTAGAATTGATTGGCATGTGGCAGCCGTATTGTTTACAAATGGCATGTTTTTGATCATTATTGAGGTTCAGACACTGCTGAGTAGTTTGACACCAACTCTGTGAAGAGACGGCAAATATCCTAGGACTAGTTCGCAAAAGTATGCGATAATTTCAACTTATGCAAATAAGTGGGTGGAGCTTAATGGTCCAAATTACAGAATGATTTGAAACTAGCCAGAGAATCAGACGAAAGAATAAATATTGTCTCCAAGCACCAGGGTTCTTGAGATGTGGGATAAAATGTACAATGCTGTGCTATAGCGCCACCATCAGGCTGATTATGTCTTGCCTGACTAACAGGATGGAGTTCTATCTATTTACCCATTTTCATGTCTCTATGACTTACAGTTTGGTCTGCACAATTTGTTTTAGGGGAAAAAAAGAATAACAGGGTTCCAGCACTTTGTGCTTGGACCCCTAAATATGCCTGGAAACAAATTTAATTATGCAAAATGGGGCTGCCTGCTGATATTTCTGGATCCTGAGGACTGAAAAAAGCAACACAGAACAAAGACCACTTCAACATAAGAGATTCGCTTTTAGCACTCTCGCTAATAGCTGACATGGGGTTAACACTGATGTTTGTGCACCTGATCAGTGTTACGCAGCTAATCGCTGACAGCTTCAGCTCATTGTAATCACACACACACACACACAAAAACACACTTCCTGTTCTTTTTTTTTTCCCCTCTCCTGATATTTTCTAAAATCACTAAAAATATAGCATCATAAGACAGATAATCATTTAGCACTCTATGATCCATGATGCTTGTTGGTGTAAACACTCACGTTCCCCATGCTGAGGTCGTGTACCAGCAGGTTCTGATGGTTGCTGAGGGTCATCTCCAGCATCTCAGTGCCACCACGCCCCCCGTCGCTCGGATACATGGGCTGCCTGTAGTCCAGCTCCGACACCTTCTCCTGCTTAATGCCCATAGCAGGCATGTAGTCGCCCGTCCCTGGCATCATCCCTGCTCCGGACACCAGTCCTCCTCCTCCTGAGACACCACAGTCGGGCGAGTGGCGCTCCTTCTTCAGGACGAGCTCGTGTGGCTGCAGCTCGGCCATGACGCTCTGTCCAGTCAGGCGGGTGAAGCTGGTGACGGGCGGCAGGTGGCTGAACATCAGCATGCCCGGACTGAAGCCGGCCTCCATGCCCCCGCCCGGCCGCAGGAACTCGCTTCCCAGCTTGTCCTGAATGAGGCTCATGGTGGAGGCGCTTGGACAGAGCGGAGTGACGCTGAAACGACGGGGTCTTCAAAAGAGGGCCGCCGCTCTCATCCTAAAAGAGTAAAAAAGGAAGAATGTTAGAAAATGTATTTCTCCTTTTATTCCAGATGTACACGAGCTCCTTATAAGCTACGAATACTAACCGCTACTATATAATTTATAAATATCCCCAGTTTACATTTGTGTAATTAGATCACTTAATATTGCTTTTTAATTCCTGTCTTTTTCTATAAATAGTTAATATTACTATGTAAGTACACTTTATTAATAAAGCACATTTTAAACAATGTCTGTCTTTAAAAAGGAACGCGGAAATCGTCGACTGTAACAGAGCCTCGACACAGCGACTGCAAAAGCATATAAAGATATCTTTACAGGAATTCTACCTTCCGTGTGTGTGACAGCAGTTAATAATAAACACTGACTATTCAATTGTGCATTCATACTTTAAAATTATCAGTTAGCTATAAACAGGAAATTAAGGGAACTATTATATTTTGACCCTTTTATTCAGCGACAGTGATGCACGCTAGTTTCCTGTAGCCAAAACCAGTGGTTATAAATTGGTTTAATGTTCATTTATTTTTTTCACTCTGAGCCAAGACCCATCTAGAACGAAGTGCATGGAAACCCACACGTCACATTATGGCTAATTTGCCTAACATTTGCATTGATTTTTCCAGTATCACCAGAATCACAACTCTAAATGGTCTCCTAATTTATAACTGATTGCAAAACTGGGTGCTGAACAGTTTACCATCATGTGCACTTAGGATGCATTTACTCCTGTAACGGAGATGAAAAATGATTTTACAGTCAAGGAAGTGTTACAATATCGATGCCACGGATTAAACCTTTTTATTTAATAATGTTTTAAATATCTTCCAGGTTATTTGTACAAGTAAAAAATAATTTTAAAGAATTTATTGACTATTGCACCTTTAATATCACAGCAATTTGGATTTGATTGAAATGAAGTGCAGCATTTTATATTATTTAAATGATAGTAATATAATGTAAATAATACTGAATCATATATAATATAATTAATATCGAATCAGAAGGTATTTGCAAACTCCTATCCCTATTTAACATGATGATACATTCTGGTTAAAAAGGTAATATGGCAAACATTCATAAATTGAAGTACTCACTACTATAATTGGGCTTTGAAACGTTTTAGGACCTGTGAACTTTTAATAATGGACCTGAATAATTATAAATAATATTCGAAGTGCTGTGTGTGTGTGTGTGTGTGTGTGTGTGTGCGTGTGTGAGAACAGATTGTGTGACAGGGCCAGGCTGCTCCTTAGAGACGACAGGCGTGAGCTCTTTGATCCAGCCATTAAGTACTTAGCTGCATTAATCACACCATCTGATGGGTCGGCCAGAGAAAGAGGGAGTCTGTTCACAAGCTCTCGCTCTCTTCATCTGCACTTAAAACAACACTTCTGCTTTACAACACTATTGTGTGAACTTGGGAGAAACACAATAACACACACTACAGCCTGAACTAACTGATATACAGTTATAGTAAATATACAAAACCACTGAAATCATTAAGGTCACATTGCAGAGGCTCAGAAGGCTAGTGAGGAAACAAGCAGAACCTTAGATTACAAATCAGTCTATAAGGAAAAATATGCAAATTTCTTGCTCTCTAAAGTGCACAATCTGGTTACACCAGCATTAGTTCACGGAATATATATTTTTAGCTCCAGAATTATTGGCACCCTGGGTTTAAAAAAAAAAGAGGTACAAAATTTATGAGAAAACGTTTGTCCTTAATCAGGATAATCTCACACGGAATATACGAGTGAACTCTAACCTTTAATTGAAGTAAATTTATTCTAAGAAAAAAGGTGAATATACAGCCAGCGCCAGAATGATTAGCGCCCTTGGTAAAGATGGGTAAAGAAAACATTATGGAAAAAATTTGTTATGGTTCATTTGCTTAATCTCATACTATAATTAAAAGGAAGATCAGATTCATTCAAGGAAAAAAATTTCAAAACATTGATCATATAAAATTACACATCACAGTTATTGGCATCCATACAAAAACTAATAAACAAAATGTCACTGAAGCTTTGTATTTTACCTCATTAAAGGTGCTATGGTCAATTTATTTATTTCTTACTTGTACAAATAACCTGGAAGATATTTAGAACATGATAAAAAAAAAATATTGGTTTAAGTCATGACCTCAGCAGAAGTGTACTAAGTGGCTGAGAAAACCCATTTGGAAAACGGACTTGTGGTCTGGAACGCTTGTTTTTGTTTGGACGGGCCTCCTGTCAGTCATTTTATAGACACTCTACGAGCCACTGTAGATCCTGTTGGTGGAGATTTGTGAACATAAGCAGGAATGGAGTAGCAAGCTCAAGGAGTTAACAAAAAAAAAAAGACATTCAAATGTCAAACCCACCTACATAACTATTAGAGATGTAATCTTGATTAAAAAATTAACTAACCTTACCTAATGCACCTTTAAGTTAATCCGAGCGGTATATAAATATGATGTGACAGAGGCCAAATTCCCTTAGTCATTCCCAATATGGGGACGATTACAGAATATGAAAATAAAATTAGACAAATTGTGTATTTTGCCCCCACGCACAGTGGTTAATGAGGCAAACATTTATTTAAAGAGCACTGAGATGGTCACCAAGTCTCTCCCAAGAAAATCTACAACTACACACCATGTCCATGCATACAAACTATTTGGAAGACGAGCTAGAAGAAAGGCGCTTCTTTCATCCAACCACAAATGTCAGTGTCTGGAGTTTGCAAGATGCTTCAGGTCTCAAACTTGGACAAAAAAATAGAGCTTTTCAGAAACAAACACACAAGATGGTTTTGGTGTAAAAAGGAGAAAATCCCCATTATTATGTGAGTATAGTGTGGGATCTGTGATGATGTGCAGCTGTTTTGCCTCCAAAAGCCCTGGGAACCTGGTTGCGATACATGGCATCGTGGATTTTAAATGAAAATCTGTCTGCCTCTGCCAAGAGGTTAGAACTGGATCGTGGTCGGACCTTCCAGCAGGACAACGATCCAGAAAATACCTCCAAATGGTCTAGTGAACACAAAATGACATTTCTGACATGGTCATCCAAGTCCAGTGACCTGAACCTCACAGCCTGTGGTGTGAGATGAAGACCTAGGAGCCTCGACGATGTGGAGAGATCCTGTAATGAGGAGAGGTTTCAGACACCTTTCTCTGTATTCCCCAAGGAGAAGACTCAGTACCGTCATGCTGGCAAAAGACAGGTTGCCCATCTTTAACAAGGGTGCCAATAATTCTGGATTTGCACAGATCAAATCAATGCCGTGTAATAGCGGCTGAATCCAAAACAGTGTGTGCGTGCACTCTGTAGGTGTGTTTGTGGGGCATGACCTTTAGCGGCCCTGCTACAGCTAACCACTCCAACCTATCTGTCAACCTTCATTCAAATCATCCAAGCAGACAACAATCAGACCTGCAGTTCAAAACTTACAACAACAAATCCTGGGATGGCATCCCATCTGGGGTCAGTTCTTCCATCTTGCACCCAGTCTTCCTGGAATATGCTCTGAATCCATCCTGACCCTGAGCAGGATAAAGCAGTTACTGAAACTAAACGAATGATCTCAGGAGCCAGACCACTCTTGCACTTTTTGTCACTGAACCTCCTATTTCCATTTCACTGACACTGCAACTGTCTTAAAACTCTCAAATAACTTGTAAAGAAGTGATATCGTGAACTCTTTCCAATCCAGTGACTACATCTGCTCATCCAAAGCTCATTGTGTCCGTGTTCAAAAGTTAATAAGACAAAAAACTGCAACTGGAAAGCACAAAGTCCTCCGCGCTGAAGACTTTCCCATGGAGGAAAACGTACTAGCTGTTGCAAAGAAGTAAATAAATGTTTCCTTACAGAAAAGATTCACCCTAACAATTAGACTTTTTTTTGCTAAATAACAACGTTTTTAAATCCATTTATTATTAGTCTCATATTAAGTGAAGCATCCACTATAAATGCTCCTGTGAAAAAGGAGGATTACATATAATAATATAAGCCTGTGATTTGAATTAAAGCCAGCACTACTGTCAGAGCTGCTTTTACAGAAAATTAATCAACTCCTTCTGAGCAATCAGAATTGAGAATTCAAAAGCACTTAAGCCTAATTGGTTTAAATGTCACGCGTGGTCATATCAAAAACTTAAACACAGAAAGTCCATGGACTAAAGTGTGATGAATAACTGGTCAGTGTGTTTTTTTCCCCCCATAGACTCTGTATTTGACCTATAACGATTGAGCAGGTGTTGTCAACACAAACAAAGATGTTTATCCCACATGCTATGTCCAGGTTAGGCAATTAACCAAATGAGTAAAAAGCTACTGTTCTAGCAAGCTGATAGCACGAGCCAACGTGATGTGTGAGAAATGGATTCACACGTATCAGTGGGATGAATGGTGGCTTAATGTGTGCAGGATTGGGCTTTTCTCAATGCTGCTTTAATTATTCATGCGGCTACACGCAGGCTCGGCATGCTTTGTTTACTACAACGGCTGGGCACGGTACTTTCACCTATGCAAATTTAACCAGGCGCACGTCTGGGAGCTCAGCTGTGCGATCTGACCTACACTCCGACTGGGAGTCGTGCCTTTTATTAACAGCGTACTCAAAGGATTTGACTAGAAAATATCCCAATCATTCGACAATTCATTAAAAAAGATAAAAAAACAAAACCACTTTGTCTTAACAAACTCTAAAAATGACCAAGACTCTTAACCACAGTCACACAGTCAAGAAATACACAAAAAATAAGATTCAAAGCAGTAACATGTGCAAATGTGGACTGAAAGGATCTGCATAATGACTGCAATCTGCCACATTTTCCGCATTCAATAAGCCACACTTAATAACCTCAATCTTCACTTATGCTTTGTGATACAAGGTTACTAATAACTACAATGTGTGAAGAAAGGAAAGCACTACTCACAGACACACTAGAAAATACGATTAATGAGCAATTTTCAAAAAAAAAAAAAAACACTAATAATAATTGAGACAGGGCTGTATAATATGATGATGACAAAATGATATTAATATAGTAATATACAACACTGAAACACTTTTCTGAGAGGATCGCAGAGATCGTCTGCTTATTTTTACTCAATACACAATAACTTGATTCCATTTTGTCGTTTTATCTTACACTTAATAATCCCCTTACTTATTTCTGTTCACTTCCAACAGCTTTGCAGGCCCTCTGTGGCTCAATCTTGAAAATCTGAATGGCATCACATGTTATAATCACGGCTGTGATGTATCTTTTGGCACCCCTGAAAAGTATCTCTGTGTGGGGGGAAAGAAAAAAAAAAAAAAGCATATTAAACTGTACTTCTCCTTGTTATTGGTGTGGTTCTCACAGAAGTGTACCTTTACCGTGTATCTTTTAACTCTGGTGCATGTAGTGTCCCAAATTATTAGTTTAAGTCTAAATATGTACCTTATATCTGTTTTAAAGGGTAAAAAATGGAAAATGGTACAAAAGATAACGAGAAGGAAAGGTACCCTTTTTTTCTGAGAGCTAGGAAACAAGTTAAAGCTAAAAGGCTATTTAAAACCATGCTGAGAGAGAGTTAAAAGAAGGGTTTTAAAGGATTTAAAGGTGATGAAGGTGGAGGTTTATAGTACAAGCAGTTGCATGATGATGATGATCAGGATGATGATGATGATGGGAATCAGTAATGTGGATGGGAATATGGCTAACATCAATCACAGACAAAGTCACACTGCAAAGTCACGAGTGGAGTTGAACTCCAGAAGCATTACAGAACTAAGCTAAATCCGGACTCATAAAGAAGCAAAGGCCTTTAATAAACAGGCCCCAACAGAGCCTCTGCTTGATATTAATATCTCAGCATAACGGCGTAATTAGAGTTCAACTCTCCCAGCGAAATAAACAAACAAATCTCCCTGACTGTAAACAACACACACGTAATGCGCGTCCAATTACAAAAAAACCGTTTTAAATAATCCAAAATGCTCCAAACCTTGTATTATTAAAGCTGCTCATAATAAACCGGCCCACGCGCGCCTCTCTCTCTCTCTCTCTCACACTCACTCACTCTCCCCCTCTCTCTCTCTCTCTCTCTCTCTCTCTCGTGCCGAACAATTGATGCTCCGCGCGCATGCTAAGCTGCTAATGCTAACTTAGCGTAGCCAGAGCCGCTCGCGCTTTGTTGTCTGACCCCCGAGCCGCTTCTTCACTCCTCCTGCCTTTTAAATAAAAACTCCCACACGACGCTCGCCTTTCTTTCCTTTCGCTTACCAGTTCATGACCACCGCTCGCTCTGGCGGTGCTTTATTTACCTCCCAGCTCGGTCGTTTGTTTCTGTCTTCAGCGTCTAAACATTGTTCTCCCGCGGCCGCTGCGCTCCTCCATCTTGACTCAGCGCGGGGCACTGTGGGTAAAAAAAAAAAAAAAGAGAGGAGGAAAAAAAAAAAAAAAGAGGCTGGACGGGTCCCGCGAGGAGACAGACACGCGCGCGAAAGACACGCGCACGAAAGACACGCGCGTTGCCATAGTGACAGCTGAGGCAGGGCGGGTTCTGTGCTGCTGTTGTGATTGTAAAGCTTAATTTATAAACCTAATATGCTGTAATTACACATTTATTTAATTAAAAAGTGTATTTTTTTTAAATTAGAGTCTCTCAGAAACTTACAGTTAATTATTCATTTAAGCCAGACACAATTCTGGAGTCCCAGCTTTTATTTATTTATTAGTTAGTTTGTTTGTTTGTTTTCTATTTATCTATTTATTTAGAGAGATTTTTCTCCTTACTATTGTTCATTGCCATTTATTATTTTATTTATTCATTGTTCCTATTATTTCTATTATTTCTATTGTATAGATATTTATGGAAATTATTTTCTTTTCTTTGATGTGACTCCTCCTACTTGTGCTGCTGTATCAACTTGAATTCCCCCTACAATAAAGGATCAATAAAGGTACATCTTATCTTATTATGTTAATACCAAAAGTTAGAGTTTCAAATGTTCTCACTGTGTCCTTGTGTGCTTCCTCTACATTCTCTGGTTTCCTCCCATCTCCCAAAAAAACTATCAGTAGGTAGATTCCTCTTTCGCTGCTCCCATTAGGGGTTGCAACAACAGGTCACCCATCTACATGTTGATTCTGGCACAAGTTTTATGCCGGATGCCCTTCCTGACACAACCTTCCCCATTTCCGGGCTTGGGACTGGCACTGAGAGTGCACTGCTCATGCAACATTATCAGCATTGTACTGCAGATAGGGCAAGGCTAAGCAAAGACCAACTGTCTATTCAAATGACACAGTCAGTCATAGCAAGAGTAGTAATAAGTCACGTCTATACACATGCTTTTGGAGGTGTAAATGTAAAAAAGCTAAATTAGGACAAGTGTGACATAGCGAGCACGGGAATACTCCAGACGTTCCGAAGGAAATCACCTGGAAGTCTGGAAAATATGGAAGTAGAACCCCACTAGAAATATTAATCATCTAAAGAACTTTTCACAAACCTTATATACACACACACACACACACACACACACACACACACACTATTCCCTATATTAGAGACTCAGGAGCATCCATCCATTTTCTGTACCTCTTATCCTATACAGGGTCACAGGGATCCTGAAGCCTATCCCAGGGGACTTGGGGCACAAGGCGGGGGACACGCTGGACAGAGTGCCAACCCATCAGAGGGCACAACTGCACTCACACACACCTATTCACGCACTACAGACAATTTAGAGATGCCAATCAGCCTACATTACTGGGGAGGAAACACAGGGAGAACATACAAACTCTGTGCACACAGGGGCAGAGGCAGGAATCAAACCCCCAACCCTGGAGGTGCAAGGCAAACGTGCTAACTACTAAGCCACCATGCCCCCCAACTCAGGTCCATTACTTGTCTAATTTTTAATTAATGGCGACCCCTGAAAAACAGGAATATGACAGTAAAGTGCTGGGAGCATCTTGACTACATCAGTTTCAAATGTCTGTTATGGAGACGTTGTGAATGGCAGGCTGCCTTTGTAGATCTACTCTAAAAAGAAACACTCCCGTCTTTCAGATATGGTTGGCTTTTCTTAATTGCCCAACTAACGACCCAATTAATTCAGGCTAAAGGGGGGTGTGAAAAGACACGGAGAAGCTGGTTTTAATCATGAGATGCCCACTGGGCATGCAGGGTGAGTTGGGTTTTGATCTTTGCCGTTCTCCTCTCTGTGTTGTGCTCTTTTTGCAAGCACCAGTCTCCCCGCTTTCTTCCCCAGCAGCAGGAAGAGCACGTGCACACCCAACAGTCACGTCCTTCAACTCGCTCCCACAGACAGAATGCTTTAATATGGATTAGGATCATCTTCATCAAATCCACCGCCCTGACAATGGTTGCCGAGGCTGCTGTGAACAAATGTCAGTGATTATCAGAACCCATGGTGTGTATTTGTAAATGTTGGTGTTCATGCTGTGAGAAAACAGAGAAAGAGAATGACAAAATGATACTTAAATTCAGATTCTTTTATGGATGAGTCCATCTGGGGGGTCTATCATCCCTTCATGTTTATCCCTCCACTGTGAGAGAAAGATTAACAGCTTGGTGAAAATTCAGCTGTAATTTGCATTTTAAAATAGAAAACAAAGTAAGAAATACACTGTTCATCTTGTGCATCAGTTTATAATAAACTATTACGACTACGACAGGAACTCTTTTAGTATTGTAGCTTAATTCACGAAACAAGGTAAAGAATACAAAGCCAGAAAAAAGCACAGATGATTGTAGAAATGTGCAGTTTCATGGACAAAGAGAAGAAATGGACATATTTTCTTTATTTGGATAGTTCACAGTAAACCCTTTACAGCCTGATCATCTGCAGGCTGTCATGAACATGTCAGATTATATTTATCAATCTTTCAACATGTCATAAAATGTATCAGTAGAGTCCACATGAACGGAATTTGTGAAAATTTGTGAAACTGTGATGAACATAAAAACATAAACCAAAAAAAAAAAAAAATCTCCAAAATACAGTCTGTTTATTTCTTTATTTGTTTATTTGTTTATCTATAATTTATTATTATTACCCTCAGCACACCCACTTCCTGTATACTTGCCTTTGAAACATTTTTTCGAACCCAAAATGTGTTTACTAGTATCTATTTTTGCTTATGGGATTTTGTATCAATTCCTGCACAAGTCAAGGCTTGTGCAGGTCAAGAGATCTGTTTTGTGTAAAAAAAAAAAAAAAAAAAAAAAAAAAAAAAAGGAATTTTTCTCAGTTTTTCTCTGTAAGCCAGTAGACAAAAGGAATTTCCAATTATTTTTCATTTATAATTTAGTCAAAGGAAGCAATAGAGCTCCTGGAAACAGAGAGCAATTTAATTAGATTTTAAAAATTAAATATTAGCAACATTTTTTATGGATGCCCATTCATTTTCATTTATTTTACATCAATGATTAATAATACAGTCAATCATTTTAAAGAGATGCTTGTGGCAGTGACTTTTTGTGTGTGTCTAATATTTTATGCAATAATTTTGTGCAATTTCTAAGGACCAAACGTGCCAATAATTCTGTTGCGTGTCATTCTGAACATAGCCAAAGCAGGACTGAAAGACTGAAGCCGTAAACCCATTACGTTCTGTTGGCACAATATAGAAACTGGATGTACTGTGATATAAATATATTCAGATCTACTGAGGTGTAGCTAGCTATTAGTGATGATGCTAGCTTAATTACAATTTTAGTAGCAAGAGGCTGAGCTATTTTTAAAATAAAATAGCTTTTCCAGTAGCTAGCTATTTATTTCCCCAAGTGCGACAAAACTTTGTATGTCTTTTCTGGTCAGAGTGATATCCTGCATAACTGTGTTAAGTGGAGAATTTGATTATGCCAGTTATAGACAGACCACTTATAACAATTTAACATAGAAAGCAATATTACCCAGCATTAATTTAAAAAACCAAGGAGCGGTTGAGATTTTCTATTCTTCATTCTTTAATAATTGTTCAATCATTTGCAAATCTTCACATACGCAATATAAAAGATGATAATCAAACATCATGTAAGGCTTTAATTTCTTTAAAGTCTCTCTACTTTAAATCTCAGTTTTCATCTCAGTGTCATTACACACATACAAAACAACTCTAAGAATCCCTCACCGCTCAACATTTTATCATTTCAGTAATCGCTTACAGCCGTTTCTGCTGATGGATGCATGCAATTTAACTTAAAATGGTCCCGACTACACAGAAAGCTTCTTCAACCGTAAAGATACATCATTTTATTTGTGTGATTTGCCCATAATTCAGCAAAGCCTCTGAGGAAAAGGAAATGAAGGCAGTCAGATATGTTTACCAGTTGGCAGGTATGACTACAGTTTAATAAAACAAAAATCCATAAAGACTGAGAAGAGGTAAAACAACAGGGAGGAGCAGAACATATGTGCCTTGGTATTTGGGGGTTAAGTCCAGAAGCAATGTCAAAGTTCATGACAAGGTGCAGAGAACAGGTAGACTGGGTTATCACGAACATTTTTATAATCAGACAAGCAGCCAGGGGTCAGAACCTGAACGTAAACAGTGAGTAGGAATGAGTAAGCAATTAAAGTGTAAAGCAGTTAAAGCGTAGAATCAGAGCTTTATACAAAATACCTTATAATCACCTTCAGGGAAACAAGAGGTTTAATGAATAGAGGTGAAAACAAACTGATTGGCTGATTACAGAAAGTTTCAAATAGTTAACAGGACCAGGAAGTAAAGGTAGTAAAGGCCCTAGCAGCATCCCTAATGGTGCACTATTCACTATATACTATACTCTATAGCTGTGTCTCAAATGGTGCCCTATTCACTATATACTATACTCTATAGCTGTGTCTCAAATGGTGCCCTATTCACTATATACTATACACTATAGCTGCATCCCTAATGGTGCACTATTCACTATATACTATACACTATAGCTATTTCTCTAATGGTCCACTATTCACTATATACTATACACTATAGCTATTTCTCTAATGGTCCACTATTCACTATATACTATACACTAGCTGCTTCTCTAATGGTGCACTATTCACTATATACTATACACTATAGCTGCTTCTCTAATGGTGCACTATTCACTATATACTATACTCTATAGCTGTGTCTCAAATGGTGCCCTATTCACTATATACTATACACTATAGCTGTGTC
>CM040466.1:5650441-5657941 GCA_022758105.1 Pangasianodon gigas
TGGAACTTTCTCTCAAATGAATCTTTTCTACCAGAGGAACAAACAAACAAACAAACAAACAAACAAACAAACGAAACCCATAGATTCCATACATGGAATAATTAGGAGGCAATTAGGGTCATACTTTTTTTTTTTTTACGTAAAAGATATTTAGTGTATACATACTAAAGGTACAGAAGATGTACACCTGATGGTACCATCTCAGCAACAAGGAAAATTTCAGTTTAGTACCTTTATTTCTGAGAGTGTATATACACTGTATGGTCAAAAGTATGTGGACACCTGACCATCACACTCATATGTGCTTGTTGAACGTCCCATTCCAGATTTAGTCCCCGTTTTCTGTTATAATACCTCCACTCTTCTGGGAAGACTTTCCACTAGATTTTCCTTCTGGGAAGACCTTCCACTAGCCACGCTCCAAAATCTAGTGGAAAGCATTAGTGAGATCAGACACTGATGTTGGATGAGGAGGTCTGGTGTTCAGTCGATGTTCCAGTTCATCCCAAAGGTGTTCATTGGGGTTGAGGTCAGGGCTCTGTGCAGAACATTCAAGTTCTTCTACTCCAAACTTGGTGAACCATGTCTTCATGGAGCTCGCTTTGTGCACAGAGGCATGGTCATGCTGGAGCAGGTTCGAGCCTCTTAGTTCCAGTGAAGTGAAGCTGTAAAGCTGCAGCATACAAACACTTCCTATACAATTGTGTGCTTCAAACTTTGTGGCAACAGTTTGGGGAAGAACCACATATGGGTCTGGAGGTCAGGTGTCCACTTACTTTTGACCATATACTGTAGTGTAGAATGGTCTTAATGTTAAAAATTAATTTCAGTCCCTTTCATGTTGCATGACTAATTATACCTCAAGTTCATATTTAGTTTGATCCTAAATATTCTACAGATTCAGGGACAACAGCAGAAGATGTGTTGAGAGAAATGAAGAATGAGAGAGGGGAAATGGTGAGAGGGGAATAAAGAAAGGGAGTGTGTGTGTGTGTGAGAGAGAGAGAGAGAGAGAGAGAGAGAGGGAATACTACAGCTTATTTGTGCCCACTCAGTGTCCCTCCTCCCTCCTTCCTCTCTCCTCTTCCTCTGTTCCCAACCAACTCGCCGCTGTGCATCACTTTGTCTCCAGTAACTCTATCATTCCTCCAGGTCTAAAGGAAAAGCGGCTCACTTCCCTCTGACTCTCTGCTGCTTAAAACCCACCTTGTATATTTTAGGGCCCAGTGGACAGTCAGGACCGCGCTCAAGGCAGTTGTTCAGCCCTGATAAGTCTGCTTTAATGATGTTTTGCGTGAAGGAGCGTTGGTGAAGCTGAGCGCTCACGGGAGCAAAATGATGCCGGCTCTGTGAAGGAGACAGCGCGTAAAGACGTCTGCGCAAAGTTGGCCATGGCAGCTCTCCGGCGGAAGTTCGGCGAGGACTATCACCAGGTGGTGAACCCGGCCCGCGGCGGCGCCTTCTCAGCTCCGGTCAAGAAAAAGCGGCAGCGCTTCGTGGAGAAAAACGGCCGCTGCAACGTGCAGCACGGCAACCTGGGCGGCGAGACGAGCCGCTACCTGTCCGACCTCTTCACCACGCTGGTGGACCTGAAGTGGCGCTGGAACCTGCTCATCTTCATCCTGACCTACACGGTGGCCTGGCTGGTCATGGCGTCCATGTGGTGGCTGATCGCGTACGTGCGCGGCGACCTGGAGCGCGCGCGGGACTCGTCCTACACGCCGTGCGTGGCCAACGTGTACAACTTCCCGTCGGCCTTCCTCTTCTTCATCGAGACCGAGGCGACCATCGGCTACGGCTACCGCTACATCACGGAGAAGTGCCCCGAGGGCATCATCCTGTTCCTGTTCCAGTCGCTGCTCGGCTCCATCGTGGACGCCTTCCTCATCGGCTGCATGTTCATCAAGATGTCGCAGCCGAAAAAACGCGCCGAGACGCTCATGTTCAGCCAGGACGCCGTGATCTCTCAGCGCGACGGCAAACTCTGCCTCATGTTCCGCGTGGGCAACCTGCGGAACAGCCACATGGTGTCGGCGCAGATCCGGTGCAAACTCATCAAGGTGGGTGCGCGCAAACTTACACACACACACACACACACACGTGTAGGCACGCATGCACAATCACATGCACAATCACGCACAAACGTATAAACATACATGCACCCCATAGACGCACGCATGCACGCGCGCAAATACCCAAATACATGCACGCTCGCGCATGCACACACACACACACACACACACACTCGCACTCCTTTGCACGCACTCGCACATTTACATGCATGCACACGCACACATAGACGCGCTCTCATGCATGCATGTATACATGCATGCTTGCACGCGCAAACTTAAATACGCACCCGTGCGCGTGGAAACACTCGCACTCTCATCACTCTCGTGCACGCACAAACACAGTGTTTCTTACTACTATGACTGACATTTAGGGCAGTTATTTAAAAAGTAATGCTTGCATGCACATTACATTTAGTATATTCTGTGCCAAATGAATTTTTTTTATATGGCATTTTTAGGTAACTATAGTGAGATGTGAGAAAATGGGAAACACAGTGATTAGGGGTTAGAAGTCAGTCAGGGCTGATGAGAGATTCCCATATGTAATTGCTGTGGTTGTGCTTACATTAAATCATCCTACTGACTGCTGACCCTCCCATCAATGCCAGCAAACAGCAGAGAAACAGGGAAAGCAATGCAGGGTACGAAGGCAAAAACAGGAGGCTGACAACAGGCTTTGCAGAACTGCAGCACACCCACTGAAGCGCACAAGCTGCCTCACACTCAGGATTAGCCGAGTGTAACCACGGTGCTGCTTCAGCAGTTTCTTTGGAGACTTTAAAGGTGCTATTGTAATGTATCACCTTTTATGCTATTTAAAAAAATAGATTTCTTACTACATTTTTAGTTGCAAAAACTTATATATGAAAATATTGTGTTGCTAAAAACCATCTCATCTCTCTACTACATTTTACTTATATCAGCGTGTAGTCATTATGATTAGTCAGCAGATCTCTCTCAGTGAGCAAGGGGGAGAATAACTACTGTTATGCGTTAACTATTTAATCCATAACCACAGGTCCGCTTTTAACATTTAAACAAGTTAGATTCTTAATAGAGGAAAACCTAAAAGAGGAACTACTTGACTCTGTAAAGTATGAGTTCATTTAACATTTATCGATTTGGCTGATGCTTTTATACAAAATGAATTACAAATGAGACACAGTCGTATCTAATCACTGAGCCGAGCTGCTGAGGGTGAAGGGAATTGCTCGAGGGCTCTCCAGTGGTGCTCTGTATACATGGAATGCGAATGTCCACCATTTCTGAGGGAGCGTGTCCTCCAGTGAAGAGGCCAGGAGTTTAACCATTACTCTGATCTCCTTTAAGCCTGGTGTATACTTCCTTCCGTACATGCTTCCAAGTAAAGGAGGAAGTCAGGACTAGAATAGATAGATAGATAGAAAAAAACTTTATTGATCCTGAGGGAGATTGCAGTCCCAATCCCGTAGGACCCAGCAGAAAAGTCGCAGGAGAGGGAGTATTTTACTGTCCTGAGGGTGGGAGCGCGAGGTCAGATATGAAGCTTGCGGAAAAAAGAAACGTCATGATCATTAACACAATGCGCACGGTGCTGCATGATGCGTTTACTGCGTTCATTCTGTCATCACTGGTACCTGTTTTATCCTGGTCAGGGTTACTGTGGTTTAAATTATGAATTTGTTTATATTTTCAGAAATAGAACAAATTATATTTGTCAGAAAATCTCAGTGGTACTAACAATACTATCTATAAAGATTTAAATTAGGTATAAAGATTTACACTATTTTATTCATAAACGCTTCATTGTTCCTTCTTCTTCCTCTTCATTACTGTAATCTATACTATGCTTTTAACTCAGGGATTGAAACAGTTTAGACCATGTTAAGAAAATGTAACAATGTAGTTCAGGTTATCTATTTCCTTTCAGTTGGTTGGAGTCGCTTGTGAAATGGAGCTGTTTCTTATAAATTCGGTGTATAGAGACGTTTTTGTATTGTAAAATAAGCTGCCCGTATAAATTTAAATTGATGAGTTATACAAGCGTTCCACTTCAAACAAGCTCAGAGGAAAACTCAAAAGCCTAGAAACATGCAATGGTGATAATTTATTCAGAACGTTTTCTGTGTTCCCAATTAGACTGTTGCTGTTCTGTGTTGTCTTCCTCAGATAAGGCTACAAAAAAAACAAAAAAAAAAAAAAACGGCAACATTCCCATTTCTGTTGAATCACTTATTATGAATTATTTTAGTTGACAAAAATAAAATGTGCACTTTCACATATTGCTGTTTACTATGCTGTCAAATTGATGGACAACTAAGAACTGCCAACTGTTCTGAAAAAAAAAAAAGAAAAAAAAAAGCAAGCATTCATTTTGGGTGTCTCTCAGAAGCATTTCTAACAAATAATAAACCAGACATTAGTGCTAGCCAAACACACCTACACACTTCTGTTCATGCTGACAAGCAACATGTGGCCAAACCTGTATCATTGAAGGAATCCTGTACACTCTTTCTCTCTCTCTCTCTCTCTCTGTATGTGTGTGTGTGTGTGTGTGAGCTTTTCTATCAGTCAGTGAAGAGTCTTACGCTTTAAAAGCTGCTAGGTCGAGCCAGTCTGTGCCAACCTGAGACAAGACGAGATGAGATCTGTTGAAGCTTTGAATTCCCGAGCCTCTCTAAGCCTCCCAGCAGAGCTGAGTTCACGGTCACAGCCACGTCGGCTAATCCGAGCTTCTGAAACACGATTGTTTCGTGGGGCACAACTCTTGAGGAATATGTGTTGTGTCGATTATACCTGTGAAAATGTGGCGGAAAACTAGGAGTAGGTTGTGTAATGATAAGTTATTGGGAATTTATATAGTGATACACCTTTTTGGCCAGCTCCACAGAGCGTGATTGCGATGTGTGGTGTTACAGTTTAAATTTTGCAAGCTGATCCAATATTAATCAAATTTTATTTTATTTTAGGAGCTTTTCTTCCTATATTCTGTTAAGGATTTTTAATTGGAAGTCATTCTTTCAGTGTAGGAAAGCGAACTCCCTGCTAGCTAAGACTACTGGACAATGTAAAGGCATAGTGACAGTAATAATGAGTCAAAACCATTAGGCATATCAACATTTCTCTCAAATGTGTTGGTAAATTGTGCTTTTGTTTCTAGGCAACTTGGAAATATGGATGATGAGCATTGGCTAGTTAATGCCTGAGGCTAACTGACACTACTGGCCAACGTGAAGGCATAGTGAAAATCAGACAAAACTACCAGGAATATCAACATTTACCTCAGTTGTGCTGGTAGGGTCCCTGGAGGACTAGTGATTAGGCCACAGCGCTCTCACCGCTGCGGCCTGGGTTTGATTCCTGGCCAGGGAACTGACCCCAGCCACTGGGGTTGTGTGCAATAGCGCGCTCTCAGTGCCGGTCCCAACCCCGGATAAAATTGGGGAGGGTTGCGTCAGGAAGGGCATCTGGTGTAAAAACTGTGCCAAATCAAATACGCAGACTAATGATCCACTGCGGCGACCCCTAACAGGAACAGCCAAAAGAGGAACAACAACCTTAGTTGTGTTGGTCAATAGTCTCTTTTTTTCTAGTCAACTTGGAAATGGGTGCTGTGTGTTAATAATTGAGGCTAACTGAGACTACTGGACAATGTAAAGGCATAGTGACAGTAATAATGAGTCAACCCCATCAGGCATATCAACATTTACCTCAGAAGTTTTGGTAAATTGTGTCTTTGTTTCTAGTCAGCGTGGAAATATGGATGCTGAGAAGAGGCTAGTTAATAGTTGAGGCTAACTGAGACTGCTGGACAATGTGAAGGCATAGTGATAGTAAAAAAAATGATTCAACACAATCAAGAATATTAACATTTTCCTCAGATATGTCAGAAAATATTCTGAATGACAAAATACCCTGCAATTACACCTAGCATCAAGCTAATAAAAATGAAGTAAACATAGTAAACACCACAAGAATGGGTTGTTTACATGGAAACACAGACCATAACTATTTGAACACATAGCTTATTGATAGCTAAGTACATATAATACATAATGTAAGTTGTGTCAATGTGTTGATGTATTATAATTGTGTGCAGTATGTACTATATTGGTCACTTCTAATCAAAGCAAAGAAACCTGACATATACAGATGCTTAGTTCTTTTGGGGTCTTTTTTATGTGTCTGCACTTTGCTGTGTGTGTGTGTGTGTGTGTGCGTGCGCTCTCTCCTGCTCTTCCAGAAGATCACAGTACATTGAGCAAACAGAGATATAGCTTAATGACGCATAGGATATTCCACGTGGATGAGGACATTGAATAGACACGCACAGAGTGCTGTGCACTTGTGTTGACTTGAGCACAACCCCTCATTAAGCACTGATAAGGCATTGAAGACAGTGAACAAAATGGACCATAGTGAGCAAATGGAAAGAGCATCTAGGATTCAATCAAACAGATTCAGAAACAACAAAGCTGAGATTAATTTCAGTAGAAATAGTAGTGATGCTTTCAGCATATAACAGACGTGAGATGTGTATAAATCAAGGATGAATCTCATTGGGAAGATTTGATATCCTATAGATCAGTCAGACGCATGTAGCGTTCACATCTGCCTCAGTGACAGCAGCAGGTTAACAAGGAGCAGGAGAAAAGAAAATATCCAGAAGGATGAATTAACCAGTGCTGCACTGAGGGTCAAGAGTGCTGAAATGAACTCAGTGTGGCCTGTGAGTTAGAAATCACCAGAAAGAGAGAGAGAGAGAGAGAGGGAGGGAGAGAATATGAAAATATAGTAAGCAATGATGATTAAGTTGAAAGGTATAGCAGTGCCTCTAGTGTGCATGTTGCATAAAACATTGCATTTATATATCTATGTATGTTTATTTTTATTCTTTATCCTGCGGTAATTATCGGGGTCCAAGCACCATTGTGTGTTCATTGGGTGCTTACAGGTGTATTACTTCATAATAAACATGAACTCCACTCCACAACTCTGGACCGTTAAGCATTTTCATCAAGATTGGACCTGGAAAACGAAATGCTCAACAGGAAACAGTAGAGAAAGAAAGTAGAGAGTCAGCCTCTGGCGCGGTTAAAGCAGAATAAAATACACATAATGACAAAAGTCAATTCCAGATGGAGGTCAGTGTGATTTGTAAAAACTGATGATATATTTATTTAATTAAATACCATGTTTTTGAGAAGTGGAGCTACAGCTTTTAGCTGATTTGGTCAAACCAGTACGAAATGGACAAAGGTACTATCAAACGTTTCCATTTCAGATCATTTCAGTAATTACTTTAATAACTAAGGTCAAAATAAAATGTTGCATTGTTAGGCCATTTGGATCCTCTTGCCTTCCTGAGTATCAGTCAGGATATTGCACCTTTATACCAAATTTAGTGTTTTCTACGTCTTAATTTAAAAAAAAATCCATGTGACAGTCC
>CM040466.1:5662941-5667667 GCA_022758105.1 Pangasianodon gigas
ATATCTTTTGGGAGGTTGGAGGAAACCAGAGAACCCAGAGAAAACCAAAATGAACATAGGGATTTTCTCGAGTTTTTATGCAGAATGGTGAGAAAAGCATAAACGCATCCAGTAAGCAGCAGTCCTTTAGGTGGAAATGCCTTCTAGATGAGAGGTCAGAGGAGAATATTCAGACTGCTAGAGCTGGCAGGAGAGCTATGGTAACTCAAATAAGCACTCTTTACAACAGTGATGAGCAGAAAAGCATCTCAGAACAGCCAAGAGCAGAAATCTGAGACTACAGTGGGCACAGGCTCACCAAAACTGGAACGTTGAAGAACACACAGGACGAGAAGTATTCAGTGAAATAAATGCACAGGACAGTGCACACTAACTAGACAGGACAACAGAACAGTATTGGATGGAAGAAACCTGTACAAACTATCTGTAGACTCTACATTATAGTGAATTTTGTGTAGAAAAACAGATGGAAAAAATGTAGCAGTAAGATCAGTAGTAAAAAAAAGTGTCTCACAGTAGCACAATAGCATTGTCTCTGAGGGCAGAATACAGTCAATGAGATAATGGGGTGTAATTTCCACGGGTGCTACAGGGTGCCATGGCAATTATTGTGGGTTAAAGTAGGGGAAAGCATCTCCTAGTGGTTATATTTTAGAAGCTGTTGCAATGGCAAGTGCCATGGAGGAGATCCACCCTGTTCAGTGGGTACATGTGTGTGTGTGCTGGGTGAACACTATTTATTTCATATCAGCTCTCATCACTATTGTTCATGCATGTGTGTGGTTTGCCACAGCGGGCAATAACAGACACAGGAACCACGTAGATGGCAAGCCCTCGATATGTTTTACTGTACCTACACCACACTAGTGCAATACAGACCAGAATTATAATGAGAAGAGAGCAGTGGTGTACCTACAGCACTCCCCACAAGAAATCTTTACTGCAATCTGATTTCCCTATATAAGAGCACAATCCAATCTAAATGCAGCCATCCATTAAATGAAGGGAGACGTGTTTATGTAGGAGTTGAATTTGCAGCTTGCAAATTGATAAAGCCACCATGCAAATGGAGTGGTGTATATCTTGTGTGGTGAGTGTGCAGCTCGGCTGTCAGAGCCAGTCCGTGTCACTTTTTACGGAAAACAGAAAAATCCCAGCTCTAATTGAACTGCGCATTAGACTAAGTAGGACTGATGGTTGCTGCGACCAAAGTTGCCCTTTCCCTCCTTAGTATTTTCTTGCTGTAATGGCTGAATTCTTTCCTTTTTACTCCCCCACCACTTTCAGCATCTACGTTCATAAGCTGTGCTCTTTTGTAGTTACACCTTTACCATTCCTCTACCTGTCCCCTGCCTCTTCTCTCTCTCTCCTTCTCTCTCTCTCTCTTGCCATTTAATTCTGAGATGTGGAAGTGGGGTCTGAAGAGAATCACAGAAAGATAGAACAAGAGCAAGACGGAGAGATGCGCATTCAATCTCTGAGACTAGACTCCTAAATGTTCACTTACTGGAGGATCTGAGTACACTACCAAAACCTTTTATTTCCCAGCTAAACCTGCAACACATTTGTGTATGATTACTGACTGTAGCCCATTGGTCCCTGGAAGACTAGTGGTTAGGCCACAGAGTTCTAACCCCTTGCGGCCCGCGTTCGATTCCCAGCCAGGGAATCAACCCCAGCCACCGGCGTTGCGTGCAACAGTGCGCTCTCAGTGTCGGTCCCAAGCCCAGATAGAAATTGAGGAGGGTTGCATCAGGAAGAGCATCCAGTGTAAAAACTGTGCCAAATCAAATACACGGACCAATGATCCGCTGTGGTGACCCTTAATGGGAGCAGCTGAAAAAGGAACAACAACAGCAACTGACTGTAGCCCATTTCTTGCTGTGTGCTCAATTTATCCTCCTCTATGTCATCCATCAGTGGAAAGAGACCACCAGGACCACTACCGGCCGGATATTTGAGTGAGTTGTTGGAACGAGCGTTGCTTGGTATTCCAACCACCTCAGTATGACTGCTGAGTTGAGAAACAGTCACCTACCAAAATATCCATCCAGCAGTTGTGCTGTGGCCAGAAACTGATGAAGAGAATAAATAACCCACACTGCGCATTGTGTGTACACACTGCGCAAGTTATTTTGCCTAAGGAATACAACTAGACTAAATTATATTACTTTTGTAAAGCTGATTAAATAAAAGCAGTTCTGAAGTTTGGGTAGTGGAGTCACCCAAAGGACTTTTGGACCCTACTGTAACTAGCACATAAATATCCAAGCCAAGAAAATGCATCACTGACCCAAAATCTAGTCCGAATGGTTAGTTTTTTTTAAAAGCAATACTAAAAAGCTAAAACATTGTGTTTTCCCGCAGAGCATATCGGTCATGAAAGCCATACACAGTTTAATAATTCCTGCAAGGCATTTTGAAAAGCACACAGGATTCAATAAAGGTTTTTAAAATTTCTAGACATCTCTGTTATTGGACCACAGCTCAGAAGAAAAGAATCCCAGACGCTGTCCTAGATGTGAGATTGATGGCGTCTGGCTGTGCTTGTCAGCATGAGGCTTGTTTATGAATATGCTCTAAAGAAATGGTTCCTTTTTATGCCAGTTAAATACACATACATGCATACAATTTGAGAAAAATGATGCTGGATATGAGTGGTTCAACATCCAATAAATTTAAAATTTTCAAATTTCTATAATATGTTCTTGTCAAATGTATAAACATCATTATAGTTATAGCATTACATCCGAAAACATTCAAATCCCCTTCCTAGGCTGAATTGTTTGACCCGAAGCTTATTACTAGGAATCGTATATTCTGAATGACTCAAAAGGTTGCACGAGAAGTAAGCACAACACACATCATGTCATTGCATGTAGGTGGAATGAGGTCATAAAAACAAGTGAAGAAAAAAGTGAATCATTGTTTTAGCATCTGTTTGGAGATTAGAGTTTTGGCTGTTTTCCATTTTTAAGCTGCCTACATTATACCCCACTATAGTGAAGGCTCAGATTATCAGCGCTCCCAGGTTACACAGCTGTCTAGGGTTTTGCATGTTGTTGTTGTGAGTTCGAGAATTCAGCTTCTGATGTTGCTACAGCCGACCATAGCCAGGAGTCCACAGAGTTTGGGTGGGAAGGATTGCTTTCCTCAGGTCGATCCTGGGCGCCTGTTAATGCAGGTACACAGAATAGAGCAGTTAGTGATCTCCTCCAAGCACATTCATCAAATAGATGCAGTTTCTTCACCTGTCTCAGAGGAAGCACGTGTTTCCCCATCCACAGTGTTTTCCCATGAACTCATTTGGTCCAATTCCACAAAGTCGAAACACATAAGTAACTATAAGTTGTTGTTGTTGTTGTTGTTCCTCTTTCAGCTGCTCCCATTAGGGGTCGCCACAGTGGGTCATTGGTCCGCATATTTGATTTGGCACAGTTTTTACGCCGGTTGCCCTTCCTCATGCAACCCTCCCCAATTTTATCTGGGCTTGGGACTGGCACTGAGAGCGCACTATTGCATGCAACCCCAGTGGCTGGGGTCGGTTCCCTGGCTGATAATCGAACCCGGGCCGCAGCGGTGAGAGCACTGTAGCCTAACCACTAGTCCTCCAGGGACTCCACATAAGTAACTATAAGTAACGGATAAATTTCACAAGCAAATCTTCATGTACTAGCTAGCATGTGAGAATTGAACCATGTAAATTACTTGAAAAAATTGATGAAAATCCAAAAACAAAAAGATAAGCCATCACTAAAATGACCACTGAGGCTAGGTTAGCATTCTGCTAGTTCAGGGCTGGTGAGAATTTCTCTTAAACATATTCTTATAAAAGACTGAAAAAGTTCTTAGTTAAAAGCTTGGGGTAAATGTGCTATTTGTTATTTGGGAATTATTACTCAGAAATACTTAAAATCTGCAAAAGAAGGATCACAACATCTCATCACAGTGTTTCCACGCCAAATCAGCTGGTTGACCCACAGCACTGTAGATGCACACAACATGCAGTTAGCTTCTCAGACAGCATGTGACTGTGTAAATGCGTCTTTGCATGCCGTGCTTACCCATAAATCCCCTCTCTACGTCATGACACAGACACGCCAGCATATACAGAAACGCAAAAGTATAAATCAGCCCTTAGATTTCTGGATTTTGTTGTACATATCTCATTGATAATCAATCCAAGAACTTTATTGTGTAAGTTAGTTAGCTATTAGTAAGGGTTCTGCTACTAATCCCCAGAGTCATGAGGCTGAGTCATGCAGGCTTTCATTGATCAGGACAATGGCTAATCTGACTACAGAAGAGATCAGTCTGTATGTGTCGGGAGCAGTGTGTGAGCCATGGTGCATCCTGCAGCTCTCTGTGTAAGAGGTTTTATGTGTCTGTGTCCTGCATACAGTCATCCGTTTCACTAAAGACGAGCAGACAGGAGTGAAACAGAGGGTTAGCCACGGGCCGCTGACAGATTAAACCCGACAGAAGAAAGCAGCATTTATTCTCACAGAGTCAGTCGCTAAAGAACAGAGGGATGCTGATAATCTCCCACAGCTTCGACTGAACTTCTCTAAACTGCTGAAACATGATTTATTCCCTGTTATGGCCTAAAGTTTTCAGTGGGTTTCTTAAGCACACACTGAAATTGTTCCACTACAGGCAAAATAAACAGAGGAAAGAGGAAAAGGTAAAAATGGGTACAAGTGAAGTGAAGTGAAGTGAAGTGAAG
>CM040466.1:5673568-5740660 GCA_022758105.1 Pangasianodon gigas
TAGGTGTGGCCTCTGTATCTGTCAGTCACAGTGAAGTAGGTGTGGCCTCTGTATCAGTCAGTTACAGTGAAGAAGGTGTGGCCTCTGTATCTGTCAATCACAGTAAAGTAGGTGTGGCCTCTATATCGGTCAGTTACAGTGAAGTAGGTGTGGCCTCTGTATCTGTCAATCACAGTGAAGTAGGTTTGGCCTCTGTACCTGTCAGTCTCAGTGAAGTAGGTGTGGCCTCTGTATTGGTCAGTTACAGTGAAGAAGGTGTGGCCTCTGTATCTGTCAGTCACAGTGAAGGAGGTGTGGCCTCTGTACCTGTCAGTCTCAGTGAAGTAGGTGTGGCCCCCATATTGGTCAGTTACAGCGAAGGAGGTGTGGCCTCTGTATCTGTCAGTCTCACTGAAGTAGGTGTGGCCTCTGTATCTGTCATGTAACAGTGAAGCAGGTGTGACCTCTGTATCTGTCAGTCACAGTGAAGTAGGTGTGGCCTCTGTATCTGTCAGTCACAGTGAAGTAGGTGTGGCCACTGTATCTGTCAGTCTCAGTGAAGGAGGTGTGGCCTCTGTATCTGTCAGTCTCAGTGAAGGAGGTGTGGCCTCTGTGAATATTATGCTGCACTGGACGAGAGGTTGTAACTCGTAATTTCCGACCTTCAACCAGGAAATACCAAAGAAAACGTCCCCTCGACTGAGAATTCCTATGTAGGAACTCGCAGTGGTCTCCTCAACTCCAAGTTCCTCCGAGTTCAACAAGTGACATCAAATTAACATGGCTGCTCGCAGCATCAGCAGAAAATAAACTAGCACTTCTTACCTTTAAATGAGTTATACTGTATATACAAGTATTTGCTTTAGATCTATCAACATAGACATATTTGCTTGTTAAATCTGTAGCAGTGACTATACAGGTCCCTGTTTTGAGGAGGAAAATATACATCACTCATCACAGTTCCCCGGCTAGCTTGTTGCTAACAAAAGAAGAACATGGAGGCATCCATGTTTTTTTCCCACTTTGTAGCTCAGCTGCACAGTCGAAAATGATGTAATAGCAAGCGCCGAGTTCCCACATCCGAGGTAAGCAGCAGTAGTCTCAGCAGACACAACAAGGATAGAAGGGAAAACATGTAAGACTGAGTACAACAGACATGACAGTAAATACAGACAGTGTGGAAGTCAGGAAGAGGATTGTAATATTTTAGTTTCAGCACCATACACACAAGACTCAGTGGAACTTCTACAGTAGAGATATAAAGTGGCAGTGAGATTTATGTGATATGAAATCGGGCATAAAGCAGCATGTGATTTATGTGGTATAAAATCCAATATAATGTGAAAGTGTGGTTTGTGTGATATGAAATTGGATATAAAGTGGCAGTATGATTATGTAAGACAATAACACACTTCAGATAATGAAGCAGCAGTGCAATATGTAGAGCATGAGAGAACATGAGTCAGATACTGTGTGTGTGTGTGTGTGTGTGTGTGTACATCTGGACCTACTGCTAAAAAAAAAAACATACAGAAGTGGAGTTTTAATTCAAAGCCCAAACTCAGGCAGTGGCTCTGTCTTGTGTACCTGTCCAGATGAAGTCCAGTGATAAAGAAGCACAGTGAGCAGAAGAGCAGTGTGTGTTTCTGTCTCCATGGTGTACAGCATACTCACACACTCACACACACACACACACATCGGGATTATACACTGTACGGATAGAAAGTGGCAGCACCATTTTGGGAGTGATTTCTCTTGGAGGATGTTCGGCAGATAACATGACTAAAATTAGAGGAGAGAGACTGCACAGAGACGGCTGGTGTAGTGAAGTACCAGAGAGGAAACACACACACACACACACACATACACACACACACACACACTGGACACATGCGGAATGTAGCCCAGAGGATTGTTTGTGTGTGTGAGTGTGTGTGTGTATGTGGGTTGGTGGGTGGTTAGAAGAGAATTTCTGTGATATTATGTTTTACTCTTTGCATGTGTGTGTGTGTGTGGTATTTGTGTTATATGCTGTATTCCTCTCACTATATGTGTGTGGTGTGTGGGTGGGTTGGTGGGTCGGTGGAAGAGTATTTCTGTGATATTATGTATTCCTCTCATAGTGTGTGTGTGTGTGTGTGTGTGTAGCTGTGCAAACGGCCCCACTTACCCCTGTTGGAACCTAAAATCAGTCAGTTTCCTCTCACACTTGTAATACTGACGATTTTGTAAATAGAGTGTCAACATTTTAATAACCATATATCACAGCTGCTGATGACACATTGCTGTGTTTCCACTCCAATGTGCTGTTCTTTAATAAATAAAAAAAATAGCTAGCTTTGGCAAAGTGTTGTTGTATAAAATGTATTTTTTTAAAAATAGTCACGGCTTGCCTAACTTTGTCACTGTCACTTCCTGTTTTGGTTGACACTCTACTTCCTGTCTTTGTTATTAGGTCTTAGTCATAGCGCTGCCCTGTCACCTGTAGGTTTTTAGTTAACCCACCTTGTCTAACAATACACAGTACTGTGCAAAAGTCT
Organism: Pangasianodon gigas; assembly: GCA_022758105.1. Taxonomy (NCBI): domain Eukaryota; kingdom Metazoa; phylum Chordata; class Actinopteri; order Siluriformes; family Pangasiidae; genus Pangasianodon; species Pangasianodon gigas. The sequence continues at coordinate 5,676,088 of CM040466.1, forward strand.
TAGGCACCCTATTTTTTTTAGTACAAACTTTGTTATAGAGTTTTATTTGATGACTTCTACATTATTGATTCAGTACAAAAACATTTTAGATTTCCAAACATTAGTTTTCCAGCACAAAATTAAATGTTACAGAAAAATGTTTGTATGTCAGTAAAGAAAGCAGCAGATTACATAAGAGACACTTTTCAGACTAAATACATAATGAAGGCTGCTGGGTTTTGCTGCAGAAATAAGAAGCAAGTGTGAGAGTCAAAGTCTCCAGAAGAACTGTGGCTGCTTCTGCAAGACGCTCAGTAACACTTACAGCTCATTTCCTTATAAAACTGCACACACTGTACCTGAGACTACTATTTTTTTTTTTTAAGTGAAGGATCGTCACACCAAATATTGACTTTATTTCATTTATTACTGTTTACTGTTTATGCACACGCACCCAGCCATCCACATAATGTAAAAGAAAATGTAATTCATCAGACCAGGCTATTCTTCCATTGCTCCATGGTCCAGTTCTGATGCTCACGTGCCCACTGTAGGCACTTTCGGCGATAGACAGGGGTCAGCATGGGCATGTATCTATATATACACTCTATACAAATACATATATCCAATGTGTGTATATATATATATATATATATATATATATATATATATATATATATGTGTGTGTGTGTATATATATATATATATATATATATATATATATATATATATATATATATATATATATATATATATGTATTGGATATACATATATACTCTCTCACACACACACACACACACACATACTATATACACCGATCAGCCATGGGATAAAGTGAACAAGTGAACAGTCAGTTCTCAAAGTTGATGTGCCAGAAGCAGGAAAAATGGGCAAGCATAAGGATCTGAGTGACTTTGACAAGGGCCAAATTGTGATAGCTAGACGACTGGATCAGAGCATCTCCAAAACAGCAGGTCTTGTGGGGTGTTCCCGGTAGGCAGTGGTTAATACCTACCAAAAGTCCAAGGAAAGACAACCGGTGACCCGGCAACAGGGTCATGGGCGCTCAAGGCTGCATGTGGCGAACAAAGGCTAGCCCGTCTGGTCCGATAAAAGTTAACATGCAGTGCATCGCAGCTTGCAGTGTATGGAGCTGTGTAGCTGCAGAACGAGTGCCCATGCTGACCCCTGTCCACCGACAAAAGCGGCAAAATGGGGACGTGAGCATCAGAACTGAACCATGGAGCAATGGAAGAAGGTGGCCTGGTCTAATGAATCGTGTGTATGTGTCGCTTATCTATCTATCTATCTATCTATCTATCTATCTATCTATCTATCCATATATACAGTATATATGTATATATATATATATACATATATACATATATATACTTACTGAATCATGACCTATCTCATCATATATATACTTTGCTTGGTTGGTCTGTTACCCATGTTCCTGTTTCCTGTTTAGTTTGAAGTTTAGTTTTGTTTTCACATTTGTATGATGGCTGGTTCTGGTTTCACCTGTGCAGCATGTCTAATGTACCCAGTCTCACCTACGTTGAATAAACCTGGTTCACACCTCCACCGAATATATTCACATAAATTTCATCAGATTCATCTCTCAAACCTATCCCGCAGTTACAACAATAAAAATATTTTTAGCTAGAATTATCTACAATTCAGTGCAAAAATTTGCACCCCCATGTAGTTTCTTGGTTGGGGAAAACTTGTACTGTCTCTACCTACCTTTTCTTTCTTTCTTTCTTTCTTTCTTTCTTTCGGAATGAATGAATGAATAGTTACAAACTGTTGAGTTTGATTTTTTTTGAAAAATACAGTGTATTAAAAAAATCATTCTTTTATTTCAGCGCCCTGTATATTTCATTCAGGAACAGTAAATCTATTCACATTCATTTATAATTTCTCAGATAATCAGGTGAATGTTTAAAAATATGAACCAGCCAAGACTCTTGAGACAAGATTTAATCTGCAATCAGAACATGAACGTGTTTGAAATCCATGTTGTGTATTTTGTGTGTATGTGTAACATTGTGATGATCTAATCCAACATATTTCCATCATGGAGAACCTGTTCATCTCTCTCTCTCTCTCTCTCTCTCACACACACACACATACAGATGCCCACACATGTGCACACACTGTTGCACCATACTCTGTGGTCTTAGTTTATTCATCTATAGTAAGCGAGCATGAGAGAGGAAGATAATTGTTCCAATTTTTCAAATTCAGCCTTCAGCATTGCTGTATCATCAAAGAGGCCACTAACAGGACAGTGTGTGTAAAAATAAACAGGAAGAACCAGGTAAGCAAGCTGTTCTTTAAACTGCAGCACTGAAGTAAAAACCTCACACACCTTTTTGTACTGCAGCATCCCAATGCACACACCTAGTTTGATGCTTTGTGGCAAAAAAGCATCTGTATTCTTATCTGTGTTCCTGTTCAGTCCAAATAAAGTGTTTGTATTCAGTTATATCCCTATAATAGTAATATTCATATAATATATGGCAATGATAAGATATAACAAGATGAAAGATAAGAAAATATATATATATATATATATATATATATATATATATATATATATATATATATATAAAATTATAAAATATGATTAATACTGTTTACTCAATTTTTTTTTAAATAAATTATTTTTATTTTAATAAAATGTAAATATACACTGTTAATGTATCAGAAATATGAATATGTAGCAGTTTATATATATAAAAGTAGTTTACATATTTTATATATATATATATATATATATATATAAAATATGATTAATATTGTTTAGTCAATTTTATATTTAACATCTTATTGTAATAAAATTAAAATAAGATTGTAAATATACACTGTTCATGTATCAGAAATATGAATAAGCAGTAGTTATCGGGATATAACTGTTTATCTGCCTCTTTTTTAAGATAATGTTTCTTATCTGATTTAAATGTATGCCTTGCACTAAACTCTTGCTCTTAATTAGTTCCTGTGAGATATCTTTTAATTTTTGATTAACATCTTAAATTTCCTGTTGATTATTCAGTTATTCATCTTAAAGCGCATTATTCGGTTAGTATTATGAATTATTCAGTGAGTGGAGTTTAGATTAGAGGGAAAAGGCTGTAGTTATGAGAAATCTGGACATACTGATGAGTGCTGCGAGCTGAACAGGGGAACGATTGGCATGGTTAAGTGTGTTTATGGCATACCGTGTCATTTCCTGACCCCTGAATGATGACTGTCATGTCGTGAAGTAGCTCGGGGTTTAAAGCCTGAGGACAGAGCGAAGAGTGATGGTGGAAATCTTCACATTATTTATTTTCTTTCTCTCCTTTCTGTCTGCAAATGCTTTCATTGTCTGTGTGCAAACATGACGTCAGGACAGAAGAATAAATTTAATCACATGATATAATCTGTAATATCAGCTTTCTCTCAGCTTCCTCTTCCACTTTTGTACAGATTCTATACACATAATTTCACATTATTATTATTATTATTATTCTGAAACTGGCTGTATGTTTTAAATTTTTATATCTACTCTGATGATGATGATGATGATGGTGATGATGATGATGATGTTACTTTTTTAGTCATATATCAAGTTACATTTTTATTCATTTTTAAAGCTACTCTGCTAAAGGAGAAGGAAAGGAAGATATATACAAAATAAAAAATATTGTAATATACAATTTAAAAAAATGAGAAGAATTCATTAAAAAAAGAAAATAATAAGAAAAGCACAAGACAAACAAATAAACAAACATAAATGAATAAAACAAATTAAAAAACACAGTAAATAAATAAGTGAATAAACAGAAAAAGTAGATAAGGAGGGAAATTTTAAAAGAATTAATAAAAAAACAGATTTAAAACAAACATACAAACAAAAATGCAAACAAACAAATAAAAATGAGGGGGAGTCAAATTTGTATGGACTAGTAAAGTCAAAAAAGAGAAAAATGTGAGAAAAACAAATAGACAAACAAGCAGAAATAAATGAATAAACAAAAATAAATAGATACATGCAGAGGAAAATAAAAAAATGAAAAATAAGTAAACAAAATTTAAAACAAACAAACAAACAAAGAACATAAATATGAGGGTGAGTCAAATTTGTATGGACGATTAAAGCCACTCCATTGAAGGGGAAAGAAAGGAAGATAATAAAACATGCAGTAAAGTATACAATAAGAGATAAAATGAAAATAGAAAAAATATGCAATAAAAAAGAGAAAAGCTCAAGAAAAACAAACAAATGAACAAATATATAATTAATAAATTAATTAAGTAATTATTTAATGCAGAAGAAAATAAAAATAATAAACAAAGAAAAAACAAACACAAAATAAACAAACAAAATTATTAAATTATTAATTTTTAGTAAACTAAAAAATAATTTTGAGGTTGAAATGAAAACCTTAATTTTTTTTATTTTGCATAGTTTATTGCAAAAAGGTGAAACAAAACGGTACATAATTTCATTAAGCTCCAGTCTAATTTATATCACACTTTTAAGGTTTTCATTTCACTTAAATAAACGTGGAGGAAAATTCTAGAGAGTGAAAGATACTGAGTAGAGGATCTAGCATAGGTGTGTGTTACGTGCTACATGTTAGTGTGTGTGTGTGTGTGTGTGTGTGTGTGAGACGGATGACAGTAATGACGAGCCCGTTCTCGGTTTGTCTCAGTCTCGTCAGACTCCTGAGGGCGAGTTCCTGCCGTTAGACCAGTGTGAGCTGGACGTGGGGTTCGGGACGGGAGCTGATCAGCTCTTCCTCGTCTCTCCTCTGACCATCTGCCACGAGATCAATCCCAAGAGCCCCTTCTTCGACCTCTCGCAGAGATCGCTCATGAACGAGCAGTTTGAGATCGTCGTCATCTTAGAGGGCATCGTCGAGACCACCGGTAAGATCTCACTCCTTTTTTCATCCCTGTCTTTCTTTCTTTCTTTCTTTCTTTATCCTTCCTTCCTTTTTTATTTCAATCTTTCTCCTTATTTTCTTTTTCTTTCTTTCTTTCTTTCTTTCTCCTTCCTTCCTTCCTTCCTTCCTTTCTTTCTTTATTTCAATCTTTCTCCTTATTTTCTTTCTTTCTTTCTTTCTCCTTCCTTCCTTCCTTCCTTCCTTCCTTCCTTTCTTTCTTTATTTCAATCTTTCTCCTTATTTTCTTTCTTTCTTTCTCCTTTCTTTCTTTATACTTCCTTCCTTTTTTATTTCAATCTTTCTCCTTATTTTCTTTTTCTTTCTTTCTTTCTCCTTTCTTTCTTTCTCCTTCCTTCCTTTCTTTCTTTCTTTCTTTCTCCTTCCTTCCTTCCTTCCTTTCTTTCTTTATTTCAATCTTTCCTCCTTATTTTCTTTTTCTTTCTTTCTTTCTCCTTTCTTTCTTTCTCCTTCCTTCCTTTCTTTCTTTCTTTCTTTCTCCTTCCTTCCTTCCTTCCTTTCTTTCTTTATTTCAATCTTTCCTCCTTATTTTCTTTCTTTCTTTCTTTCTTCCTTTAAGCAGTTTTTCAAACACTCCGTCTTTAACACACCGAGGCTGAGTGATTATTATTCCACATGATGGAACAGTGATGAAGTTTTTCTTCAGCCGATTCTCTCGTTCATCTTCACCAATAAAACCGGATCTGAACGCATCTCTTCATTTTCTCTTCCAGTTTACTCTTCATCCTCTATCTACCTCACACTCCATCATTTTTCAGCTGTTCCAGCATTCTCTTTCTTTACTGCCCTTCACTCATACTGTATGTCTCTCTCTCTCTTTCTCTATCTCTCACTCTCTTTGTGTCTCACACTGTGTTTCTCTTATCTCTGTCTCACCCACACACACTCTCTTTCTATGTCCCTTTCTGTCTCTCTCTATCCCTGTCTCTCTATCCCTGTCTCTATTCGTCTCTCTCTGTTGCTGTCTATCTTTCTCCCTCTTCGTCTCTCTCCCTCTCTCTCTATTTCTCTCTCTCCCTCTTTCACTTTATTCCTCTGTCTCTCTCACACGCCCTCTCTCCGTCTCTCTCCCTCCCTGTCTCTTTCTTTTGTTTGTCTCTTTTTGTCTCTCTCTCTTTCTACCTGTTTATCTTTCTATCCTTTCTCTCTATCCATCTGTCTGTCCCCCCTCACACACACACACACTCTGAGTTATGAAAGCAGTGTTATAAACACACTCATGCTTCCAGCTGTATTCTATGCATAATAAAATGCTTTGGGTCTCCTGTGTGCCAGTTTGATATACGAGTGTCGAACCCTTCACTCCTTCTCTCCTTCTCTCCTCCTCTACTTCTCTACTTTTCTCCTCCTCTTCTTCTCTACTTCTCTCCTCCTCTACATCTCTCCTGTTCTACTTCTCTCCTTCTCTGCGTCTCTCCTCCTCTACTTCTCTCCTCCTCTATGTCTCTCCTTCTCTACTTCTCCCCTTCTCTACATCTCTATATCGCTCCTCCTCTCCTTCTCTATGTCTCTCCTCCTCTACTTCTCTACTTCTCTAGTTCTCAAAGTCTCTCTTCCTCTCCTCCTCTCCTTCTCTACTTCTCTACATCTCTTCTCCTCTACTTCTCTCCTTCTCTACATCGCTCATCCTCTCCTTCTCTACTTCTCTCCTTCTCTACTTCTCATCCTCTTTGTTTTCTTTGTTTTCTGAGTATGAAAGAGGGAACGGAGTGTATTTCAGCAGGACATCTCACCTGCCCTTATGCATTCACGTCTCTTTTGTATTTTATATGATTCTGTATAATGGAACACATTTGAAAGCTTTAGTTTTAATTAGTCAATAATGGAGATTATTCTCTATAAATGCTTCTCTTCTGGATTGATACTTTACTTGGTATCAAACATCATCCAAACATAATCTTACTCCTACATGAAAAGAGTCAGATGCAATGCTGCAGTTGCTCTCCTTAACCCACATTATTTAGCACATTAGTTAACATGAACAAACCTCAGCATTAATGCACCATCAGTAACATTTAGGAACACTGAGGATAATCTCAGATAATAAAATTAAATGCAAGGGCCACTGAACAGGGCCTTCAGCAGAACCTGGACCTGCTGCAGCAGTACTGCCAGACCTGGACCTGCTGGAGCAGTCCTGCCAGACCTGGACCTGCTGGAGCAGTACTGCAAGACCTGGACCTGCTGCAGCAGTACTGCAAGACCTGGACCTGCTGCAGCAGTACTGCAAGACCTGGACCTGCTGGAGCAGTCCTGCCAGACCTGGACCTGCTGGAGCAGTCCTGCCAGACCTGGACCTGCTGGAGCAGTACTGCCAGACCTGGACCTGCTGCAGCAGTACTGCAAGACCTGGACCTGCTGGAGCAGTCCTGCCAGACCTGGACCTGCTGGAGCAGTACTGCCAGACCTGGACCTGCTGGAGCAGTACTGCAAGACCTGGACCTGCTGCAGCAGTACTGCAAGACCTGGACCTGCTGGAGCAGTACTGCCAGACCTGGACCTGCTGGAGCAGTACTGCCAGACCTGGACCTGCTGCAGCAGTACTGCAAGACCTGGACCTGCTGGAGCAGTACTGCCAGACCTGGACCTGCTGCAGCAGTACTGCAAGACCTGGACCTGCTGGAGCAGTACTGCAAGACCTGGACCTGCTGCAGCAGTACTGCCAGACCTGGACCTGCTGAAGCAGTACTGCAAGACCTGGACCTGCTGGAGCAGTACTGCAAGACCTGGACCTGCTGGAGCAGTACTGCCAGACCTGGACCTGCTGAAGCAGTACTGCAAGACCTGGACCTGCTGCAGCAGTACTGCAAGACCTGGACCTGCTGGAGCAGTACTGCCAGACCTGGACCTGCTGCAGCAGTACTGCAAGACCTGGACCTGCTGGAGCAGTACTGCCAGACCTGGACCTGCTGGAGCAGTACTGCAAGACCTGGACCTGCTGGATCAGTACTGCAAGACCTGGACCTGCTGGATCAGTACTGCAAGACCTGGACCTGCTGCAGCAGTACTGCCAGAGCTGGACCTGCTGGAGCAGTACTGCAAGACCTGGACCTGCTGCAGCAGTACTGCAAGACCTGGACCTGCTGGCAGTAGACCTCAAAAAAACTAAAATCATGACCTTTCAGAAAAGATCCAGATCCCAGGAAACACAACACACATTCACATTAGGAACTAACCACATAACTGACTCATCACACTATAATTATCTAGGACTAAAAATCAGCTCCACAGACAACTTCAACTCTGCAGTGAATGAACTGAGAGAAAAAGCCTGCAGGGCATTTTATTCCATCAAAACCCAATGACCCTTAGAGATTCCTGTTAGAATTTGGCTGAAAATATTAGAATCAGTAGTTGAGCCAATTGTCCTCTATGGCAATGAGGTGTGGAGTCCACTAACAAATCACGAATTTGCCAAATAGGAAAAACATTGAAACCCTGCATGCAGAATTCTGTAAAAATATCCTACAAGTACATCGGCACACAACAAACAAAGCATGCAGGGCAGAATTAGGCAAATATCCACTAATTATAAAAATACAGAAACGGACAATCAAATTCTGGAAACACCTAAAACTCAGTGACCCCCAACCACATCATTACAACAGACACATCATTACCAGCCCTGCAATAGCCAGAGTCCAGCAAGGGAAACAGACCCCTCTCTCTCTCTCTCTCTCTCTCTCTCTCTCTCTCTCTCTCTCTCTCTCTCTCTCTCTCTCTCAGTCTGTCTCTGTCTCTCAGTCTTTCTCACACTCCCTCTCTCAATCTGTCTCTGTCTCTCAGTCTCACTCTCTTTCTTAGTCTCTGTCTTTCAGTTTCTCTCTCTTACTCAGTATTTCTTAGTCTCTCTTTCCTCTTTCTCTGTCTCTTTCTCTTTCAGTCTCTCTCTATCTCTCAGTCTTTCTCTCACTTTCTCCCTCTCTCCCTCTCTCTCTGTGTCTCTTCCAGTCTCTCTCTCCATCTCTCAGTCTTTCTCTCCCTTTCTCCCTCTCTCCCTCTCTCTCTCTCTCTCTCTCTCAGTCTCTCTCTGTCCTCTCTCTCTCTGTCTCTGTGTCTCTTCCAGTCTCTCTCTCCATCTCTCAGTCTTTCTTTCCCTTTCTCCCTCTCTCCCTCTCTCTCTCTCAGTCTCTCTCTGTCTTCTCTCTCTGTCTCTGTGTCTCTTCCAGTCTCTCTCTCCATCTCTCAGTCTTTCTTTCCCTTTCTCCCTCTCTCCCTCTCCCTCTCCCTCTCTCAGTCTCTCTCTGTCTTCTCTCTTTGTCTCTGTGTTTCTTCCAGTCTTTCTCTCCCTTTCTCCCTCTCTCCCTCTCTCTCTCTCTCTCTCTCTCTCTCTCTCTCTCTCTCAGTGCTATACCAGGTGAATCTCTCCTCTGATGGTTCTCTGAGCTGGAGCTTAGCGTTGTCGTGCACTCATAAGCGATTATCGATCAGCAGGAGCCCCTGAATAGAAATGTCAAACTGACTATTGTACACAGTCTCAGGTCAGACAGCCTGATTTCCCCAGCTAATCACAGAGGATTTTTGCTCTTCCTGTAAATGCTTTGCTGGTCCTTTTGAGTGGTTAGTGTCATTTAGGATGAAGAGGTGAATGAAAGACTGGGTTTTTAAAAAAGAAATTCATGGATAAAACATCTAAAAGTCTAAACATTATTCTAAATCCATGGCCTGAATGACTCGAATATTTATTTTCACTTGATATGAAGTGGACTCAGTATCCAGCTGTTCCCCAGGTCATGGATTATGACCACAGTGAAAGCTAGAACAATTTATTTCCTAGCTTTATTTCATTTTTATTAATGTTATACCACAGGGGTTTTCCTTCAAATAATGTCACCTTATATAATAGTGGGGGTTAAACTGGGATTTAGGAAGTGGATTTAGGAGCTATACTTTTGTATTTTTTTTTATCATGCCAACAATATAGAAACAGCAACAGAGTTTTAATGCCTTAAAGCCTTGTTTGGTAATAATGTAGTAATATGAATACATAAGGCCTTTATAACAAATTCCTAAGCATGAATCCTTGATAAAATAATGTTGCAGGAACCGTGTGAGCCTTAGAACAAAACTCATGAGGTGACATTAATTTTAATATTACAGATTATTTTCTTGTCTTTACCTCGTGTCATCTTTTAGGAAGCTTATCTCCTGTATCTTCTTCATATAGGAGCTAAAGTAGGTACTCTTTAAATAAAGTGCTACCAATATAACTTACTGCAAAGTGAATACATTTAGGAACAAATTTAGTAAAAATCTATTGACATCATATTAATCAGGCTAATCCAAAGTTTCCAAAGTATCCCGATGAAACAGAATGCTGTTGAATTACTTCAGAGCAAGTTGAAATACTATGAAAGAGCAGGAACATGAAAACATACATGGATGAGAGGAATCATAGCTGCAATCATGCAAAGGAAAAAAAATACATCAAAAATATGGCTAGATTTTTAGCGCCTATGTCGTCTTATTTGCTGTTAAACAAGTGGTTTAATTATTTTTTTTTTTTTTTGTGGACCCAAGCACAACAGCACCTCCAATGGTTATCAGTAAAAGTACACAGAATGGTATCACAAGAAGTGAGACTGGGGCTGATTTCTTTCTATCCCAGACTCTAGATTCATGCAGCGTATCAATGACAGTCATATTAGGCGATTAGAGTGACTTGTCCCCTTCTTTTCTTGTCCATTTGGGCTAAATTATGGACTCCTTTAGAGATCTGTATTCAACCTGGTTGCAGAAAGACATGAGTAGCCTATTAACCAGCCACTTTATTAAAATCTGACTGAAGAATTTTATCAAGAATTTCATTTAGGAATCAGATCGACGTTAGCTAAAATGTTATCCACTTATTATTTTGGATTAGCACTAAAAGACAGGAAGTGCTAGTTGGCTAAACTAGCACTTTCAAATGGTGTAACTCTATAAAATCCTTATGGCTTAGCCTCTTTTAGTGGCTAAATGATGCTAAATGGTGGTCTCATATATCTCATAGAAACTCTGATCGTTTATACTAGAAAGAAATTAAAAGCATACAAGTCACTATCTTGTGATGGTGCTTACAACTTTGTAGTTTTTGGGCACGTTCAGACGTAATATTTTACAATTACATCAAGGATGCCGTGGCACTGAAAGCCGAGGTGCTGCTCAGCCAGACGTTAGCTGAACAAAGTTAGCTAGCTAAACATGTCCATTATAGCCAACTCCTAATAAGAAAGCGATCTAGATATCTAACATTAGATAGCTAGTTTCCTAGTGTCAATTTTAGGCGAGCTATGTAGGATTGTTAAAGCAATATAAATTAGCTGACTAGCAAGTTAAACCTGTTTAATTCTTAGTTAGCAAGCTGACTTGTTAGCCCAGGAGTTAGCTACTTAGCTGAGATGAAATGATGTAGCAAAGACAGAGCTCTTGGACCAGAATTATCCGTGCTGATTGCCTGTAAGCACAACTGCCTTCTATTGGCTTGGAAAGGTGTCTATTCAAAAAAAAAGAATGTGTTTATGAACACTTTTCCAATTCTGATATGTGACGTTTTAGAAAAACACATTCTGACTTGCTCTTAAAAATCACTCTAGTCTCCTGTTATGTTTTTGCAACCAGGAGGTGAAGCTGACGTCAGAGCGACGTGTAGCACTCAGGGGTCTACTGAAGCCTGTATTTCTGACACATCCGTAAGACGTCATCAGAATTGATTGAGAAAGTGCATGAGAAATGCAGTAAGGTGTGGAATAAAGATGAGCGATATGGATTACTTTCTCGATTACTGATTTTTCAAAATGCCTCGGAGAAACTAGAAGTAAATAGAAAACAAAGCAAACATCCAATTCAAAGGAAAAATGACACAAAGAGACAAATGACAGACTTTCGCATTGTTCGAATGAAAGAGCTGGCTATCGACAAGCGCAGTAACTCTGAGTTACTATTACTATTCTCATTCAATATCACGACCAGCCATCACTGAATGATTATGAAATGCTCGAAGGGAAGGAGTTGGTGGTGATGGTGTAGCATGTACCTCTCTAAGGGCTTGTCTGTCAGAGCGCTTCATCACACGGAACAGTTAAATGGACTTCACGAAGATTGCATTAGAAGTGATTTACATTTCCATTCAATTATAGTTAAAGAGCTTCACATTACACATCCAGTTGAATTGGATATCACGTTACAGGTATAATTAGGAAATGTGTGTGGAATTTAGTTGTGTGTGTGTGTGTGTGTGTGTGAGATGGTGTGTTAATTACAATGCACAAGGAGTGCCGCTCAATAAATCTGGATTGCACATAGATTAAAATGAAGGGATCAGACTGAGTCCAATTAAAGTGTGTGAGCTGATCAAAGAAGAAATCATGCCGAGGAACATCAAATATTCCTCATATTCATTTTTAATCGGCGTGATTAAACATCCCTGATATGATTTTTTTTTTAATGTGGAGGTTTGTGAATTGAAATGAACTGAAATGTAATTTCAATCTAATTCATGTTGATGTTAGGATTAATCCTTAATGCTGTGTGCAGAAATTGTGTTTTTGTGCGGTTTTCTACGGAAATGGGCAGAACAGCAATGACAAAAATGAAAAAAGAAAAATAAAATAAAAAAAAAAAAAGAAAAATAATAATAACAACAAGAACAACAATAATAGCAATAATAATAATAATAATAATAATAATAATAATAATAATAATAAATGTAAGTTTTATTTAATTTAAATTTATATAGCACCTTTATCAAACTGTTTCTTATTTTTTATTTGTTTATTATTTGTTTATTAATACTTTTTACTTTTATAATATTTAGTAATAGTATTTAGTATATTTAGTATTTTACTACTACTACTAATAATAATAATAATAATCATAATAATAATAATAATAATGTTTATCTTATTTTATAGAGCACCTTTGTCAAACTGTTTCTTTTTGTTTGTTTATTATTTATTTATTAATACTTTTTATATTTATAATATTTAGGAATAGTATTTCATATAGATAGTATTTTATTAGTTATACAAAAATCTCTGGAGCATTTTTAAAAAGTAATTTGTAAATCTTTTCTGACACACTAATGCACTATGCATAAAGGCATGTAACACAAAATTTACATATAAATGTAAAGTGCCTAATACTCATGCACAGCACCATATCATTATTAAAAGCACATTTTTTTCATTCTTTCAAACATATTATATGCACTTCCTGTCGCGGTCTTCCCCTTATCTCTCTCTCTCTCTCTCTCTCTCTCTCTGCCTTTCTTTGCTAACTGCCTTCTTTGTTCACTGACTTTTATTTCTTTGCAAAGGCAGATGAATAATTCCTTTTGAACAGCCTTAAAGACTTCCTTTTACTTTCCAGGGACAAACAAGTCTGGACTAATCGGTTTATTGATTAATTTAAATTGGACGGAAAACAGCTGAAATGCAAGAAATCGGATTTTGTGCCTTCTCTCTGCTCGGGCTCGGCTGTGGATATAAAGCACGCTGGCAGAGCTGAGTAACGATCAGGCCGGCTCGCTTTATGAACCACTGAATATCTCACTTAGCTGCTGGCTGAAGAATCACACATAGCTGGCACACACACAGACACACTACATTCAGAGTGTAAATTAGTCTCCCAGCGATGGAGGCAACAGAAGAGTGAAATAAAGACAGAGACGAATCGTTATTTTGTTGCTTCTAACATTTCTGCCTGTTTTTTTTTTTTTTTTGGACAACATTTTAAATGTTCACAAACAGCTAAAAATTTACCCTGTATAAAACTATTATAGTATATTCTCAATCTCTTTAATGAACATGAAAAATTAGTCATATGTTACGATAACCTTACCTTATAAAGTGTTTATAAAACATTAATATATTATCTATTAATCATTTATTAACCATTACACTGTACACTAATGATGCATAACGAGTAACATGTAACAGCATTATAAATAAATAGCCCTCAGATTTCATTCAATATTCTTGTTTTTATATTTTCACAATATAATACCTCATAATATATATGACATTCATTTTCATAAGTCATTATTTATGTTCAAAACTGTTTACAAACCCTTTGTTCACTACTTACATACAATTTAATAACCAGTATTTAAATATCTGTATAACTCATAAGCATGTGATGTTTTCCAGTTGACTTTCCAATTTATAATATTTAACTAATGTTTAACTAATATTATTTTAACTAATGTTATGCTTTTAACTAATGTTATATATATATATATATATATATATATATATATATATATATATATATATATATATATATATATATATATATTACACTTGTCCCTTTCTTCCCTTTCTTCTTTCCAGTCATTTCAAAGTAGGGGTGTGTGTGTGTGCGTGTATATATATATACACACACAGTATATTCATAATATATTATTAATGAAAAGAGATGGCTTGAAGCTTGAATCAACACTTAGTAGATACTACATTATGCAATTGTGTGCAAAAGTTTTCACCCCCTTATTTGATAAGTAGTGAACTGAACATGAGGATTAATCTGTCTCTGCTTGTCCCTGTGTTTTAGGTATGACATGCCAGGCACGCACCTCCTACACAGAGGACGAGGTGTTGTGGGGTCACCGCTTCTTGCCCGTCATGTCTCTAGAGGAGGGCTTTTTCCGCGTGGACTACTCGCAGTTTCACAGCACATTCGAGGTTCCCACGCCACCCTACAGTGTCAAAGAGCATGAGGAAAAGGGCTCGCTTCCTTCTCCACTTGCCGTTCCACACCGCGAACGCGTCTTCTCTGTCAACTGCTTGGAGCTGGGGGAAGAGCGGCCCAGTCTTGGAGGAAGCGCCTCCTGCAGGCTGCCCAGCAAACTCCAGAGGATGAGTTCGTCCGGGAAAGAGGAGCTGCCCAAGAAGGTTCTGCGTTTGAGCTCCCAGGCCTCGGAGAAGGCGTCCAGTACGGGCGACTTGCCCCTCAAACTGCAGCGCATGGGCTCCGGTCCCGGCCAGACAGACGACTTCCATCTCAAAGCCCTCAGGGTGGGCTTCGAACCCATGACCATGTCCACCGGAGACCTCCAGCAGAGGAGCCTGCCCCCGATGCCATCACCCATCGCCTTGCCACACACTCACGCTCCTCCACACACTCCTCTGCCGTCAGCTGGAGCCAGAATGGAGGATAAGCTGCCTCCCAAACTGAGGAGGATGAACGCTGACCGCTGAGGTCACAGGGACTTTGTTGTTCTTTGTTGCTGATCTGGGATTTGACACGATTTGGGTCCTGCATTAGCAGGAAAGAACAACTTCTAACATATATAGAGCATATATAAAAGAGGTCAGAGGTCACGGATGAACTGCAAATAAAATCCTGACAAAGAGATGGAAGGGAGATGGAGAAGTGGAAGGACTGATACATGCATGAACAGAGGAGGGTATTTAGTTGTTTGGATGCGTGTTTGTGTCCATTTCACACACTACTGGACTCTAGATGGGACTCTTATTCTGGTCCGTTTGCACCAACAGGTCACCATTAAAGCTAAGACAGACAGGACTTCACTCCTGTTACATCATCCAAAGTTACACATGACCACAACGATTACTGACTGAGTTGCAAAGCAGTCTGTGTTATTAAGCAAAGCTGCTAGTTACTACATCCAAACAAAACTTACTCATTTCTACATTCAACACACTTTTATTTGGCGCTCATATCATATTTTGTACAGTTACTTGATGCATATCAGCATCCAGGGATGTCTGCAAGACAAAATCATCCCAATGGCCTTGAAAAAACAACAAACAAACAAAACCAATCCTAATTCCAGAACTCAAAATATGTCACTTTTGAACCCTGTTTCAGGCATGCAGATAAATAATGCATGCAGAAAAAATAGCTTAGGGAGAAGACAGATGCTCCTAAAACAAAACACATTTTCTCTTCCATTTTTCACACAAACAAGTTTTTTTGTTTTTGTTTTCTTTTTCTTTTTTCTGCAGTAATGAAGTTGTGAACATTTTGTCACAAATGTTACTACATATTTCATCAGATTTTTAAAAAATGATTTTTATGATTTTTTAAACATGACTCTAAGGTGTGCTGTTTGTAATATCTGAGCAAGGCAAATTCCAGAAGCCAAGAAATTTGCAAATGCCTCAGCATAAAGGACTTCAGGTGATGTACGTTTACGGACATGTCTTTCTCTGAGTCAAATATGGGGTTTACAGAGGATTACACAGGATCAGAGAGAGAAATTAGATTGTTTAAAATAATTCCACAGATTTAACAATCCTTGCTTCAATTCTTGCAACAGTATTTTTTGCACCTCAAATTTTGCTGTTCTGGTTAAAATCCAGCATGTAGACAGTGGAATTTTGGTGTGATTGGGCGCTATAGGGTTAGAATAATGTTAAATAATGTTAAAACTTATCAAAAGTTGGCATCTGTCAATACTGGCATTCTAATTAAGAACATTATTCACCAAACCATATTTTAGTGGTGGGCTAGAGCCCTGAATACACTGCTTTTATAGTCCAATATCATGACTAGCATTGCAAAATATATTGCAACAATTAAAAG
Organism: Pangasianodon gigas; assembly: GCA_022758105.1. Lineage (NCBI taxonomy): Eukaryota > Metazoa > Chordata > Actinopteri > Siluriformes > Pangasiidae > Pangasianodon > Pangasianodon gigas. The sequence goes on from CM040466.1 coordinate 5,692,558, forward strand.
TAGCATTTTACAACAAAGTTCTAATAAAAACATGTCCTTTTTCTAAATAGTACTTTAATCAACAAGACCTACAATGTCTTATATTATTACAGATATTATTACAAATAAAGCATATATTTTAGGGATGGTTAACAGTTGTAGCTTTCTACTTGGAACCCTTTCTGAAAGGGAAAACGTCTGTTGTAGGGTTTTATATAGAAGCTTAAGGGTTCCCACCAGAGGGACACACCAAAGAATGTTTGAGTCTGTGGAGATAATGTTGACAATTGGCTCAAGAGGCACATGTTTAAGAGCTATTAGTGCATGTTGAAATGCACTACATGGCCAAAAGTATGTGGACACCTGACCATCACACTCATATGTTGGACTTACCCAAACATTTGCCACAAAGTTTGAAGCACACAGTTGTACAGGATGTATATGTATGCTGTAGCATTACAATTTCCCTTCACTGGGACTAAGAGGCCCAAACCTGTTCCAGCATGACAATGTACCTGTGCACAAAGCGAGCTCCATGAAAACATGGTTTGCCAAAGTTGGTGTGGAAGTGTGAGCCCTGACTTCAACCTCATTATACCCCATTAACTCCATATTAATGCCATGCCTTTGGAAGAGGATGTTCAACAAGCACATATGGGCATCATGGTCAGGTGTCCACATACTTTAGGCCATATAGTGTATATTGATAGATTGATATCAAATTACAATATACAAATCAAGCAGTTCAAAAGTCGCCTAAATCCATGAGAAAATCATGGACCTGGAAAATCTTAAACTTGCTGTTAATCGGCTCTGAACATAAGCTATAGAGGGACCGTCAGCAAAGTGCACATAATTAAATGCATGCTCTGTGAAAATGCCAAACCAACGTTATTAATGACTATATCTATAAACAATTACAATAACCAAAAGGGCTGTGAACCCTAGACTAACCTAGTCAAATGGAGCATAAATGTCACTCATTTACTGGAATTAATATGAGCAGAAATTCACCAAACATGCATTGAATGATGTACAATTTGACCTCAGTCCCTTAATAGCCATTTAATGGCCAACAAATGCGAGTGAGACATTAAAAAAACTATTAAATATAGTGTAGATATGAGTAACCTAGGAGCGTGTGTTCTGTTCATAAGGTATATGAATGAAACACTTTTTAGGCTCTTTGAATGCTGTTGTTATTGGAGATGTAAATGTGTGGCAAATATCACATATAAAACTAATTTTACCTTCATCACTGCACAGATGAAGGATTTTCATAAAGGTTCTCATTATCATGAGTTAGTAAATGGTTTATTATTTTCTTCTTTCTATATTGTGCTGCTTCTGTGTAATAACTACTACCATGTCCTAGTGCAGGTGGAAGGGATGATTGCAAAGCCCAGAGTGCTGGTGGAAAAAAAACAGTGCAGTGTCATTTTCATGGTCCTCTTTATCTCTGAGTTGATTGTTTTTGTTGGGATAGAGTTTAGGTTTACGGTTGTCAACTCCCATGCAAGGAAAAAAACTGTAAAGACCTTTTGACTGACACAAAAAAAGGAAATGTCAGTTCGAAAAAATGCCTCCAAGTCACATTAGTCAATACCTTAAAGTGTCTGATTATGTTGATATCAATGCCTGTTCTTTATGAATATGACAGATTGAATCCACCTTTAGATAAAATATCTGCTGTTTATAGTGGTTACCATGACATCAGCTTATAGTTTGACTTTACGCTCACTTAATTCCCATGTAAAACTAGTAACAAAAAATATAATATATGACCAGTTGGTGCATTTGATTTAATTTACACCCAGAAAGCTATTAACTTGTTGGTGCAACGGACCCCTAGCACTCTAGCACACACACATGCTCGCATACACACTCACAAACCATGTGTGCATGCAATTACACTTCACCATCTCTGTGTAGCACCATCTCTCATCATAGTCCATTAGTTTGGAAATGAATAAATTATATTTAAGAGGCTTCATTTGTGGTTATTATTCTGAGCTGGTAATTTAGCATCATATCACTGATTAGTAAATCGCCGTGGTATGCTTCTTTAACTTTCTTTAAGAAATAAAACACAATACCACATGCTGTTATAGGAAAATAATCAACGACAGTGGTGTGATGCAGCCCAGCACCAGTCAGGGTTACTGTTGTCTTTCCAAAGTTGATTATTTTCCAATAACTGCACATCCAAAATTGTTTAATTCCTTTTATATCACAGCAATTGTCCAGTGATTACATTTTTAAAATTTAACGTTTTTTAAAATTCATACTTTTTAACCATTTATAATTGTGGAACATCTGCAAAACAAGATAGTTCCTATTATCACATTATATTATTAACAGGTATATTATTATTATTATCATATTATTATTATTATTATTATTATTATTATTATTATTATTATAACAGGTATAAACAGCCGTTCCTTCACCAGCCTCTCTTTTTTTTTAATCTCTCTTAAAATTAATATGAAAAAACATTAAGTCCATCCTGATGGCTTTCCAGTCTCGGAAGACTTCCAGCTGTAACAAAGCGTGGACACTGGAGACTCCTTCCATAAATGCTGAATAAACGTCTCCTTAAAGAAAGCTTCACCATATCAATGATTACGTGTTTTCTTACTTAAATAACAATACATTTATTCAACTTATATCATGTGAAGAATCTGTCATTCAAGTCCCTGTATGAGTTGTTACTATAGAAACAATTCCATATTAAAATGATTGCATTAATATAAACTTCTGATTTCTGCCAGAAATACTGCTTGAGCTGCTGTTATAGAAAATGAATGAAATCCTTCTGACCAATCAGAATCAAGAGTTCAACAGGACATATGAACTACAATGAATTATTCAGTATCTACAGTGGGGTGTAGTAACGAGTGTGAGGAATGTAAATCCCGAATCATCTGGCTCCTGGGACTTTAAGGGGTTAACACTCTGTAATGACACTGAATTTGTGATCCAAATGACCATATTGCCACACTTTTGATGTGCAGGTGCATTATCCATAGATGTGGGGTTGCATTCAACATCATTTCCTTTCACTGTTTATTCATGCACAGCAGATGTTTTATTCATGTAATATCAAGACAGAGCCAACGTTGCATGAATAAAACAATGTTGTGAAACAATTATTTCGAGTTCCAGCCCAATTAGAAATATGAGATTCAAATGTCCTTGGAATAAACAGATGTTGTAGTCTTTAACACACTCGGTTCCAGGAAAGAAGCTGCTCAGAGCTGCAGCGATGCTCAGAAAAGTCATGTCATGACTGGAATTGGCCTGGTTATTGTTACTGCCCACATCATGTAAAGATCAGTAAGATTTGTTGTCAATTAGCAACTGATCACAATGGTAGAGCAACTGAATTATACACAAAATCTAACAGTATTCCATATTTCAAAAACATTTTAATTGGGTTAAGTGAAAGCTTGCCTGATTTCACTGTCATTCCTTGACTTAAAATAAAAATGATGGTGCAGTTTACTACATTTTGGCTTTGTGCATAGTGTGTACAAAAAAGTAGACTCTATTAATGTGGAACTCAAGACAGCCAGGATTTTTGTAAAACCTCCAGTTTTATTATTGGTAGAGTTGCAAATGGCCATCTTTGGGATCCAAGCACCAAATTACAGGGGACCCCATTTGGAATTATTTGCCAGTTTGACCAATAAACTCTAAGCAGGCAGAGCTAAATGAACAATATTGCATCTTTGTGTGCTTTTAGTTAAGAAAAAAAGGAGAAAATATTATTTTGACTGTAGGTCTGACTATAATAAAATGGCTATAGTGCCATCATCAGCCCAATATGGGTAAAAATGGTGGTTACATTTTTATTCAAAAAAAATGGCAAAAATGTTTAAGGGTCATTTGGTTTGTTTATATGAGAAAACCCTTAAAGGCTGTATGTAGAACTCTATGACAGTGTTTTCCTATCAGAGAGGGTAAAGAAGTAAAACACTTTTAGGAATGCAAGAACCCTTTAGCACACAAGAACCCCTGAAGAACTCCTTTTTTTCATGAGTTATTCATGTAAACTCATTAGATTTCTTAAACATTCTCAGTTTACACATTTACAGACCCAAAGCAATAATGGAATTGGAGGCAATTTAGATATTATTCATTAGAGGAGATGCAATCAGGGATTTGGGGGAAATAACATTGTTTTAATCTACATGATACACTGGTGCATTAAATTCATGGGATCCCGCAAACATCCACAGTTTCCAATGTTCACAGATGAAGCACATTCTGATTTATCTCATATTTATTCAAATGTTTTCTCAGAGCCAGCAAAATTCTGGGGACCTAATCATCACCCACTGAGAAATAGAAAACATTTCCTGCCACTCTTAAGCCACAATGAGTCACTAAGAGTGTGCAGTTTGATTGGATCAGAGTTTACCGCCGTATGGTCTGGTGGTAATTGAGGGCATCTGATTGGAGAGTAAAAAATGGTGATTACTGCTGTGGGAGATATCATAAGGTTAGAGGGTAAGAAAAGCACAGCTGACGCTGTTACAGTCATTATGCCAAGGGGATATAAAAACAATCACACAAAAACACACATTTGAGCAAAATACATATTAGAAAAAATGAGAGAAGAGAATAAACGAGAATAAAACCAAGGTCAGAGGAAAGAACAAGATAAAAAATGAACTATTACATTTATTCATGATTATGAATCATTTATTTATCTGGCAAATGCTTTTATCCAAAGTGGTTTAAAGGAAAGAATTCAGTCCAAGCATGCAGAGTAGTTAAAGATTGAGTGTCTTTCGGAAAGTCCTGGGATTTGGGCTCACATTCCTACCCTTAGTAAGAAGGAACTTAAATGCGGAACCACCATTTCAGCACCATGAACACAGCAAGCGTGATTAATGGGTGTAGTGCAACGGACCAGTGACCCCATTTTAAGGTCCAAAAATTCTGACGACTACCGGCCCCTTTAATTAATTAATCAATCATTTAATTAACAAATTAAAGAATTTTCTAAGTAGGAGTAAAATTATAGGCCTAATACTTTCAACATTTACATTAATGTAAAGTTCACCATCCACAGAATATTATACATTTCTTATTTAAAGATTAAAAGGAATCATAAAAAAAAGATTTCATTATTTAAACCTTAAAAAGTGTTCTACATATACAGTATAACATACTTCTAATGTACATACGTAAGTAGGTGGGTCTTGAAGCATTTATTTCTGCATCTTCTTGCACTGGGTCAGTAGCTATAACGTGTCTGTGCTGCTGGTCAGATTATTGTAAAGATGCACTACCATTGTAAATGATCACATTGAGTTTGTCAATCAGGCGAACAGTGGCAGTTTGTCCATTGGGGCAGGTGAGGCAGAACCCCACTGTTTATATCAGCTGTTCATTATATCAGCCGTTCAACAATGTTCATCTTCATAAAGTCCTCATTCACAACTCCATACATTTTACATTCACTTGAAATGCTAAATACCTCTTTTACATGGCCAGTCATATAAATAAATGTTGCAATTCAACAGATATAAACCATTGTTTATTTGTTCTTGTTTTATAGCAAGTAATCAAAATTAAATCTAATACATTTCCACAAAGGCAGCAGGTCTAGGTGTACACATCCATTTCTATTTTAAGATATATTGCAAAGATTGGTTGAGGGAAAGTGGGAATTTGGAGCGGATAATGTCCGTACATCAGAAATGTATGTTCACCATGGTGAACTTGTTTCCTATGCAAAGGCTGAGAAAAAAAAGAAAAATCTTGAATTCTTTGGGCTAGTTTAAGGTATTTTGTGTAGTAGTTAGGCTGGATATTTCGCTGAAACCTGGCAACCCTAGTTAATGATATTAGCTCTGTTGTGTGCTCCTCGCTGGTGACAGGAAACACACCTGCTGTATGGAACACAGTTGAACAAAGGTATTGAACAAAGTAAATACAGTAGATAGTAGCATATAGCGTAAGTCAAGTGTAATAGCCTCACAACTTACATTAGTTTGAGGCTATGTCGTCTATGGTCATGAGCCGCTGTTGCCAGTGAATCACTTCTATCACTCCTACAATCTGTGACAGTTAGAACTTTCATGAAGTTTGGATTTTTTTTCCCAATGCCAGAGCGTGTGCTGTTGGAGCAGGCTACATCATGAACTATAGCATGTGAGTTTCTATCTAGAAACTACACTTGTGCTGCACATGACAGAAGATGAGTGCAACAGTGTGCTTTGTGCACACATCAGCTGCACTGTCTGGTGTAAAAGACAACTTCGATTAACTTGAGAGCATGTTGAAAGCACCGTTGTTGCAGTTTAGTAAAACTCCTGTGACCCCATCTGCATCTCAAGTTGAAGCCCTATGGTTTAGCACCTCAGTGAAACACAATGAAGAGGAAAATAAGTGTGAAAAAAAAAGCAGAAAGATGAGAAGGCAAGATTAAGGGGTGTCGAATTTCACAATGGAAATGGCTCAGATGGTAAATATGCTTCAGGTTTTGCACCTTCGTAACAGATTACACCTATGTATAAAGAGCAACAAGGATGTTATCACTTCTTGACTGCTTGGGAAAAAGAAGTACATTTTCCTCTTGGCACCCAGACACCATGAAGGATGCACTTAATTCTGGCCCTTGCAGATAACACTGGACACTTCTGATGTATCTGATTCCAAATATAGCTTACTCAGATATCAATCAACCTCTAAATATATCCCTGCTTCAAAACTCCAACACGTCTCATATCCTTCTCACATCCATTCCCAATTTTCATAGTCTCAGGAATGACAGTGCCCTCCAACCAATCACCAGCATCAGTTACTCAAACACAATGAGAGTGGTCAAGGTGTAAAAATACCAACGCTGTTAAAAATTCAGCAGCTTCAGCAGCAGAAGAAGGGAACGGCACATTAAATTCAAGAGCAGTCATACAACAGCTACTCAGTCTTTATTTAAATGAACAATCTGGATGATCCGACAGAGATGTCCAGCACTAGAACCCATTACATTAATCAGAACATCTCTCAGGGGAAATGATAAGAGCTCGATGTAACCACATGGTGTAATTAAATTAGTAAAGTGACCATTCAACACATCCACGGCTTTTGTCTGGAATTAGAAACGTGCCTTACAATCAAAGCTTCTGTGATTTGAGTGTCCTGAGGAAACCTTTACACTGTGTCCAAAATCACACTTTATTCACTACATAGGGCTATTTTGGGAAGTTTGTCTTTTTGTAGCATAGTGGAGAATATCTAGTGTTCTCATATTCTATATCCAATTGATGTACCTTAGCACATACAGAATATCCGTAGTGAATTTATATGTTTGTACACTTAATGGTTCTCCAAGGGTTCTCCATGGGTTCTTTGCACAGTTTAGGGTTCTAAAAGGGATAAGGAAGCACTACGTTGTAGGGCTCTACATCAAACCCATAAAGAATCCCCCAAAGGGACAACTGAACAACCATAAAGGTTCTAAAACCTTTTTTATCTGTAGGAAATATGGAATAAGGCACACTTCAGACAAAGGTTTGCACCGATGCTTAAGCAATATGACCTCAGAGAAAGAAAGAATTTTGGAAATAAAATATCAACCTACTCTTGACATTTATGTTAAAATTATTAGACTGTAAGAGAGATAATGGTGAAAAAAACCTTTAGCCTAAATAAAACTGATGGTTAAAAACACCCAGGATGTCACACACATGACTCACTCAAGCTTGAAAAAGGTTGAGGACAGCGTGTTAAGACTCTGAGCGAGCACGTGTGTGTGTCTGCATAGATGAGTAAATGCAGGTGAACTTTAACCTCAGTGCCACAGTCATTAATTGCTCATTTCTCGTTGCATCACGTCACTCATAGCAAAGAACGTCCTGCTTTGAACTCAGCTGAGGACAAGATCTAGAGAGATATCACAAGCACCATTTCGTGTTTGAACCTCCGTCTCTCTGCCCAATACTATTCCCCCTTATTCTTAGCATGTTATTTTAATTATTTTCACTGGAACTGACACAAAGGTACTATATTTCCTATGCCTGTTAAGGATCATGCCTTAAATAATTAAAGTCTACTACAGTCTGATATCCAATCACAATCCCTGAGCGTGTCACATGTATCAATTTAATTGTACAGACCATGTTCTGATTTTATTTAGCATATTTCCTCTTTAAAGGCATGGTTTAGCCAAGAATAAGCCCAGGTACGTATATTTGCTGTCTGGAACTTCTTTAGAGCTACAAGACTAATGATACTAACAAGTAAGGCAAGTTTTCAGCTCCAGAGTTCCTGGTTCAAACCTGAGCTTGGGTCACTTTCCATATGGAGTTTGTATGTTTTCACCATGTCTGTGTGGGCTTTCTCTGGGCTCTCTGGTTTCCTCCCACCTTCAAAAAACATGCCAGTAGGTGGATTGGCTGCTCTAAATCATGACTGAGTGGATGCATGGTATACTGTAATGGAGTGATGTCCCATCCAGAGTGTATCCTGCCACACACCCAGTGATCTCCTGCAACCCTAACCAGGGTAAAGCACTTCCTGTAGACTAGAAATGCTTTCTCCTGGTTAGGGTTGCAGGAGATCACTGGGTGTGTGGTGGGATACACCCTGGATGGATTATATTATAATCTAAACCACTTCTAATGTACTAGGAAAACCACACCTCCTACCTGAGTCTAATGCTGAGTCTAATGCTGGCATGAAGTGATACAAAACTATGTACTGAGGAAGAAGTTGATTCAGCTTCAAGATGGCAGCTCTGACTGCCTGTTGTCCATATTTTTATAGATCGCGGTTTCATCCAGTGTCAGAAATCGCATGAGCAAATCTGTTTAAGATACTGAACAAGGGTTTAACAGGGTTTAAGGAGTGTTTGATGTTTTACTTCTTAGCTCCATCTTCCTCATCGCTCCAGAGCAAAAAGAAGCTCTGCTTTAGAAGCCCAACATGTCTGACTGACTACATTTGTGGTAAAGGAAAAAAGTGTTCATTTTAGTTTTGGCCAAACCACACATTCAGAAAAACAACCATTTACTGAGCAAAAACTTTAACAATCACGTCTGCTTTCCTTGGTAATAAACAATATGGACTCAGTGCTCAGGGCAGAATGAATGTTGAAATGGTTTTCAGATTTGCAAAAGAGTCAATATTTCTTTTTCAAAGCATCATAAACACGAATCCAAGTTGTAAATTGGTTGATGATGAGAAACTGAGCTGGATGATGCTCTGGGGATTTGCTCTCTTAGTCAATCCCATTGCTAGCTGAAGCCTTTGTGCCGGTACACTGATTGTTTCACACGTTTCATCTGCAAAGAGCCCAGGTGTTTCTCTGTACGCTAGCACAAACTGAATAACTAAGACAATTGTGCTACAAGAGTGCTATTGGCACTTTTCCAGCATTAAAAAAAAGCTTAATAAAAAAGACATTAAAATGGCATATAATATAACTGACATATAAATCCTGAAATATTACAAGCACATAATACTGCTAAGCAAAGCAGCCTCAATTTATAGCTATGAAATAATCACAAGAGGTGTAAGGAACAGCTGATTCAAATAGGAAAATGGTCCTGCATCAATCTGGTTGATCTGAATTGATAAAGAAAACGGTTAAAAACTGATATTGCCAGAGCTTGTCATGTTACTGAGAAACTGAGAAGCACAAACTCTTCCGTCCTGAAGAGTCTCCCACGTCTGAATATTACAGACTGAATCATATTGGATTGAACCTGAAACTAATTGTATCAGATAAATAGTGGATTAAAGTGTATCGAATCATTAAATGCTTAACTATATGATTTTTGTATTGTATCATACACTGCGTATCGATAGGTGTATTGTATTGCCTGCAGAGGGAGGAAGATTCACACAACTACTAATCCCTAATGATTAAGCAATAGAAGGTAATGGTTATCATCTTTCAGCCATGATCCTTGCTTACCCGGACCTTTTTATCCAGAATTTTATGTACATTCACAAATTCTAATTGAATATCTGTGGTATAGGACTTAAAAGTGACCCCTGAGGTACGCCGGTGTTTACCGGAAAAAGATCACATAATTAATCTGAGTTCTTGTTTATATCAAAAATTTCTCATTTACATTATTTAGCTGCATGTGTTTTTGAGTATGTAAGTAATAATCATATTTTTTTCTTACAGCTCACTTGTTTTTAAGTCTCCAAAAAGCTCCATGCTAGCAGCATCCATGGAGCATAGAAGAGACTTGGTTTAAGCATGACCCAAGCTACACAGTGTCATGTTGGCCTCATCTGTAAACACAAAAATCCATTTCCTCCACTACAAGACTGATCCATCACATAACCAATTACCTCTCTCTCTCTCTCACACACACACACACACACACACCTGTTCCAAATCACAGCTTCACTATATATTTATACACACTCCACAAGTTTGCCATGTGACATGAAGCTATACTATACTATATATCTGTTTAGTGATTAAAATTTTTGTATCTGTATCCATATTTGGATTTAAATCCAAAATGGGTGTGGCCTAAACAGGAAATGTTTTTTTTCTTTCTTTTTTTAAATAGAGATGTGCACAAGGCTGTTTTTAAAATCCTGTTATTGTGCTGTTCATATATTTCTTTGTCCCTGCCCATGACATTTTCTAACAAATTTTGTTGGTTGTATTTCACAAAATAGTAACGAACTAGTAGAAGCACCGGCACCCTGATCAGGCAGTTACTAAGGATGAATGAGTGAACGCTGTAACTGCATTGTTTGTGTGAATGAATGTGGTCTTTTTTTGTCACGTGAGTGTTACATCTGACCATTTGCTCATGTCTACAAGCTGCACATCTGACCAGGCACCCACGTAAAGGTAAAACCCTCCCACTTGTGTGACTTTTGTTGCTGCCCAGTTCCAGTGCTCATCTCTACTCTCAACCAGATGCTGTGTAAGCCTTTCTGGCAAGTTCTCTTTAAAAAAATTGTATTTGTATCTGTAATGAATTTATAATGCATTTGTATTCAGTTACATCCCTAAGCTACACAAGCCAAACCGCAGGGCTTATTCAAAATCCTTCCATCAGAATAATTAGATTTATTACCTAGTTCTTGTGAATTGTAATAAGAACTTGAAGTTGTAATAAGGATACTGGTTCTAAAATGCTGCTGGTGGTCTTTCTGAGAGTGATAGAAAAGAAGGAATGGACATGCTGGTCATGTGATAAGAGGTTAAGAGAATTATAGTACAAGCACATTCATGTTTCACATTTATTCCCTTTATCAATCCTTTTCTCTGTATCAACCACAAGTTATTTAAGCGCAGCTCTTTCTTCCAGGCCTCAGCAGCAGTAGCTTAGGTGCTACTGGGATTTGAACCAATTACCCTTAGATTATGAGTCCATTAAGTAAAGGACGGGAGTTCAACAGTATTCTGTGCTCTGCCTCACATCTAGTATTTCTCACTAGAGAGGAATGTTAAAGCTGGACTTCCTCCTGACTGCACACTGTAAGATTGCATGAATATCAGCAAGCGCTCGGACTGTGATCGCTGACCCTGAAGTGGCATTTATAACCACCAGGACACTATCCTTCTGAAAAAAAGATGAAAAACAAACTCTTTCAGCAAAGCGTGAAATATACAGCTTATTTGCTTCCTTTTGAGTTTGAGTCTCCTGCTTCAGCAGACCCCTGATATTTCCTTCCTTATTGTTTCCCATTAGTGTTTTCATCAGGGACATTATTATTTATAGAAATTGAAAACCACTTTGCTTCATTTTAGCAGAAACAAATAGCACAATTATTTAATAATCTGTGAGTGAAAGATTCTGCAGTATACTAAAGAGGTTCATCATGGAGAGAGTTTTTTGAGTCAAGCATTGTTATTGCCTGCTTTGCTCCATTCCAGATAACGCAATGCTATAAATAACGAGATATAAATAATGCAAAGTGTCACCATGGCCTATTACGGCTTAGGGGAACAATAGGATTAATTCCGGATATGTTATTATGTGGATTTACTGTTCTCTCACAATCAAGGCAAGGTTAATGGCTGTTTCTAAAAGAGAAATGCTGATACGCTCAGAATCGCTTGTAATAAGAAAGACATTTTCCTTGTGGTACACATAACATCCTACACTGATCAACTTATATGAAGAGGTGATGCAGTATTTCCTGTGATGAAATAAAATAGTGAAACTGTTCTTCAATCCACAATTGTCCAGTATGTTTATAAATAAGTAGATATCAAAGATTTCCTTTTAAATTTCTATAAAAGCTCCAAATATCAGGAAAAAGCAGTAAAAGATAATATAATGCTATATTGATTTCTCTCCTGTCTCATCTATCAACTAACACCACCTTTATTACAGTAATTGCTGCTGGTCAGAGAAACATCAGTCAATTAAATGATTTATCACTTCTTCCCTTCATTCTTCTTCTGCTCACACCAAACACCCAGCTGTTAAACTCTTTTCCAGCATTTTTTTAACAAAGCCAGAATTTCCTACACTGCAATCAATTTCTCTAATTTCTACAATGTTCAAACCAGCATGATGTTTTATATGTTTTAAGGATCAATACAGAAGCCTGCATGGCATTCTGGGAAAATATTTACACTGTATTAAATCATTAACTTTAATCTAAAATTAGGCACCAAAAGCAATGAAGCAGCAAAGGAACCTGGTTTGATTTCTTCTCTTTTTTTTTTTGCTTTTTGGTTGTTTTGAGAAAATAAAACTTGGCTTCAATTGTATAGTGCAACAGAATTAAACCAGAGGTAAAGCTAGGCAAAGCTAGGTGATTTATATTTTATAAAAAAAAAAATAAAAAAAAAAGTTCCCATAGAGGCAAAAAAAGAGTCGCTCTCACATTTCACGTCACATGGCACAATGTCAATTTCAAATTTTTACTTTCAGTAATACAGAAAAAAAGTGTAACCGTTTTTAGTTTAGTTTAAATGAATTTTCTGTGATTTTCCTGTGAAGATTTCTGTGAAGATTTTTGGAAGGAGTCAGCACTTTCTCTCAGTCAGAGTTATAGCTGTTACTTTAGGTTTTCTGACATGGTACGAAGGGCTTTGCGGTTCCTTTATCTTTTCCCTTATTAACTTTAAAAGAGAGAAAACAAGAGGTTGTTGAGGGAATGACTGTTTATAGCTGCTATAATGTAAGTCATCACAGGAACTAACCTGTTTCATGGATGTTCTACAACATTATATGTAACTATAAATGGACAAAAAATAAAACAATTCTATCTTTGGCAAATAGTTGTCGTATAAGACAAATAAAACACTTGGGGACATGCTGTGATCAACTTTGGTGTGGTAACAGTAGCTGCGTTTACATGGACACTAATAATCCGATCGTAATTGGACTAGAAGCACAATCAGATTTAAAAAGTCACATGTAAACACGTCAATCGGAATGAATTGGCCAAAACCGATTAAAATTTCATTCGGATCGTAAGGGGTGGTTTAAACCTTTTCTAATCCGATGGAGCGGACATATAAACACTTCATCGGATTGAAAATGAAACCAGATAGTTCTGCGCATGTGCAATGACGTACAAATCACGTAATGACGTATGACGCACGGCTGTCAGCGGTGTTGGGGCTCTGACCGTAGCCTCACCAGGTGCCATGTACCCCTCCACCATTGAGCATCGTGTCATAAATGATTGTCTTGTCATCCTAAAATTCTCCTTCCACTCCTCGTCTGTGAAGTGGTGCAAGACGACGTTGTCCCACCAGTCCTTGCCTCATCCACAGACGCCTTGTTCTGGGCTCAGGAAGGGGCATTTCAATTGCTTGATAAATACACGCAGTACCGCACAAAACATCACGCGCTCGTCGTCTTCTAATTAGCAGCTGAAATAGGCAAATGTTAAGTCTACTTTTTAAAACGAAAAAAAGAAGCAATGACAAGAGAGTGGCTGCTAGTATCTGCATGTTGGAACGGCGGGAAACGTGTATTCGTGCACTGTGCGCATGTCAGAAGATCAAATCCGATTCTGTCATGTAAACGCGCATATCAACCCGATTACATTATTCAGTGTTCTTGTAAACACTGCGATCGGATTAATCAATCTGATTGATTTCATTCCGATTGAAACAAAAAGTGTCCATGTAAATGTGACTAGTAACTCCGCTTCATCACACCACCACGTCTTTTATTTATTTATTTATTTATTTTCTGTAACAGTACGTTACAGAAAGAGTTTTATTCTTCACTCATGAGCAAAAAATTGGAATAAATTTCAGTCTTTATTTCAGGGTTACACATGTTACGATGTTCAAAACTTCGAATCGTAATATGGGCAGTAGTCATTTTTTCCATCTCACATCTCAAACTAAGGAACAATTGATTATGGAAATGAGCAGTGGAAGAATGGGTCAAACTGGTCCAGCAAATCCGAGTTATCATTCAAAAAAAGAGCCTTTTATAAACCATGTTACAAAAAGCCAAAAATGCTTTGCAGTTCCTCTTCTAGCTTATCAGAACAAAGCACAAAAGCAACATCTGGATGGAACAGCAGGAAAGCAGAACACTGTGTCTTGTAGCAAGTGTGAATATATTATTGTGCTCCTTTTCCATGCCACAGGGTTCTCCTTGTGATGAATGGAGTCACATAATTTCATGTCTGAATGTGGGGACGTCTGCCTTTAAAAATCTTTGATGTATCAGTCTTTGAAAGGTAGTAATGCTGGAAAAGTGGAATCTTTGATGTAAAGTGGCGTTTCATTAAAGAGTAAGCTGTTACTACACACAAACTCAGATGTACTCAAAGCAAAAGGTGTTATTCCCCTGGAGGACACCTTTAACCCAGGCTAAATGACAAACTATTGATTTATAGAATGGCTAAAATGGCTCTAGCTTTCTAATCCCTCATTTTTTAAACCACACACATCCAAATATACAATCTCACTGAAGCTTGTGTGTGTTACGTCCCTGGGAGGAAGATAAACCCTGTTGGAAGATAAACAACTGCTGCTCTTATTGGACTCATATTCACAATCTGCTCATACTGAACTTCCTTTCAATACACTGTTCGGAACCTAAAGGCTGAAACATACCCTACGTATCTACATGAACGCAAATGACAATGCTCATCTAAAACCGCTAAAGTACATTCCTGTTGTGCATACTGAACATGTGTTCTTGAATTACTGTGGCGGTTACAAAGATCAGTATTCAAAAGAGCGATAAAGATTCTTTAAAACTTTTTGAAACGTTTCCAGTAACATTGCCGAATCATGAAAATTGGAGTCAGTAGTACAGTGCTTTATAAAATCAAAGAGCCATCCAAGCTTTTCCAGAATAGCAGCATAACCATAGCCATTCGCAGCAACCCCACTATGGACATCTTTCCACCTTTTTTTGGCTCAGACAAATCTGTCCCTAAGCTGTTTCCATTTTCTCTTGCCAATTTTTTTTGGCAGAACTGAAAGAACACACAATTTCCTGAGTGTAGAGCCGATGCCATCACATATATGTTTATATGAATGAACCAGAGACTCATCAAACTGCTGGTCTGGCATGACAGTTGACAGGGAGAAACTAGCCTCTGCCCTTAGTTGACTATAGCACAACACTTTGCTGCAACAATCAGAGAGCAGCGTGTTCTTGGGTTGCATTATAAATTTTGCTGTTACGAGTGAACTCTATTTTGCATAGCATTAAGCGTATTTGTTCACGTAGATACATAGGGTATGTTGCAGCCCTGAGGCTTGGACTTAATAAGACGAAAGCATGATAAGATTTTGCAAGGGAGAACAGAAAAAACAGAGCAGAAATAACCAAAATAATCAAGGCTAGACACAGAACAGGTGAACACATTAGAGTAATCAACCAATGTCAAGACAGGGGCAGAGACAAGATCAAAACCATAACAAAAGCACATGTCAAAACAAAAGCACATGAGGTAAACTTAAAACCTCCTACTAAAAAAATCTACAAGAGGGCAGGGAAATGTGCCGTACACTAAGAGAGGGAAGTCATGACAATGACGACATCATGATTTATTCATTATTAAGATGCAATATGGATATCAAGTCATCTTTTTTTCTAGTCATTTCTTTAATACTACTAATTGACCACTAATACAACTGATTCTACGAATTCACCCGTAGGCCTATGAAGTATTTCCAATGAGCAATATGGACGCACAATTGTGCATCATTGTTTAGCATTAAGTTAAACATTTGTGGTGACAGAATTTGATTATACTAGCAACTAGCAAAAAGGTCATACCTAACATAGATGCAAGTCCCTGTGCTTCTCAGCAGATTTGGTGGTAGACCAATCTGGTGGTATTTCAGTGTGTCTCTAATCAGCTGATACACTGTGTTTGCTTTGAACACTCCAGGCCACTCAACCACATACACACACAGTTCACACCGGGCTCTGTTTGGACATCTGGTGGCTGTCTCACTGTGCCAGCGGGCCATGCAGCACTTTTTTATCACTCAGCATCTCTGTCAGACGCCGCTGGCTACTCCAGCACTGTCTGCTCCTGTCTCTGTCCATCTGTCTGTTTGCCTTTCAGATTTAAGTTTCATCCTTCAAAATGTCTACTTTTTGTCTCAATTTGAGTGTACAGTAATTGCACAGCAGGAGGTTCCTGGAGCCATATGTGAAGTATGACAGTAAATCACATCCTGAGCAATTATAAAATTGTGCAATTAAACTGTAGGGCATCAGATGAAAAAAAGTGTACCTAGTGATATCACATATGAACGTCTTGGAGAACATAGGCTATGGTAAACATTTATGCTGAAACTATAGGATAGACCAATTGGGGAAGACTTTGTTTTAACAGGCGGACAGCCAGATGAGGTCATCCAGATGTTAAAAGCCGGCGAAATTGATACCTAACCAAGCTCCTGTATCGAGAAGGACCAGATAAACAAAATTCCACCTGGGTTTTATGTCAAATGTACATTGTTGTTTAAGAAATTCACACATTCATCTTCAGTATGCGCCTTACCCTGGTTAGGGTCATGGTGGATCCGGAACTTATCCCAGGAACACTGGATGCGAAGCGGGAGAATTCCCCCTGGATGGGCACCACACACATATTTACACCTAGTGGTAATTTAATGTACCATACCTAACCCACCTACATGCATGGTTTTGGGAAGCAGGAGGAAACTGGAGAACCTGAAAGAAACCCACATCAACATGGGGAGAACACGTAAAACTCCATGCAGACAGTAACCGGAGCTCAGGATCACACCAGGAACCCTAAATAAATCCTAACTTGTCTACCATATGATGTTATTTTTAATTACTGATCTTCTTGTTTCCTTAAAGGAAAATTCACATAATAGTATTTGATGGAAATGGGTCCCTGGAGGACTAGTGGTTAGTCCTTGGTGCTCTGACCGCCGTGGCCTGGGTGCCATTCCCAGCCAGGGAACCAACCCCAGCCACTGGGGTTGCACATGACAGTGCACTCCCAGTGCCGGTCCCAAGCCCGGATAAAGTTGCGGCATGTTTTTTGTAGCTTTGGAGAACTTTAATGCACAGCATTTTTCTCTTTAGACTGAACTATCTATCCACTCAGAGTTTAAAGTTGTATTGACTGAACTTTTTTGAGAGGCCAAATGAAGCGTATTGTCTGGCTAATGAAAAGTAAGCATAAAGAATGGGTCAAATGTTAAAAGACATAACTAAAGATTAATTTCAAATGCCTATTGTACCAGGATGCACATTTTATATGCTCTTGCTCATAAGGAGGTCTTGGTGTTGCTAATAAGATTAGATCACTTTTTACTGGTGCTGGAACATATTAATAAACAATGGTTAATAGTTTAGGCTTTTTGTTTTGTTTTGTTTTTAAGATATGACTTGTGTGGAAGTTATTGTGCCAGTTGTGGTGTTTTAAACTTTCTTTCTCCTGCTCATTAGTCAAGGTATACTGAAGGGAATAACTTTTGAAGTGTCAAGATAACTTTTAATGAGGCAGGAGAAATCAGTAAGATCTCCTGAACCTGATCCATTCATGGATTCATTTTTTCAAATGACACCTCTCCTCAAATGACTCATTAAGGTACACCAACTATAAAGTAAGGCTCCAAAAATCTCTCAGATATTCACAGGAACACTACAGAGGAAGCACAAATTTCCCCTCTTAGTATAAGTCATGGTTCCCAGCTTGCATTTGTTCTCCACGTACTTTTGTTTATGTTATGATCAAAGTGCCTTTGTTTTGGTTCTAGTCCTGTCCCTGTCCTGTCTTGCCATTGGTTGATTACTCCATTGTGTGCACCTGTTCTGTGTTCAACGCTTAACTAGTTTGCCTATTTATTTCCTGCTTTTTCTACTTTTCATTGCAGAGTCTTGCTGAGTGTGTTGTGCACAGGAGTTGCGTTAACCGAAAATTGACTGAAGATTTTGAAGGCCATCCATCATTTTTGATGGATACAAAATAAAGCACTCAATATAGACATCCACGACATTCGTCTTCCACCATTAACATAGAATATCAAAACAATTCTAGCAGCGCTTTCCTGGAGGAAATCCCTTCGCATGCTCTCATTCAGCAACAGCAATTGTACTGTATGATGTAGTATTTAAGTACTTCAGGTGAAATAGTGAACAGCAGCAGCAAATACAGTGCACAATCACTGCACTAAATGCACAAATAATTAAAGCAAGCAACTAGTCTAACTAACTAGCCAGCAAAACTCATTTCCCATCAATGTGCTTGTGAGAAAGAAACAGTTTTGTACTGTTTGCCAAACAGCACAAAAGGTGAGCATTTTAAGATTTTAAGAGGCAGCGTGTACATCTGACTACTCCAGAACCAATGGCCTTAAACCATGGGGCTACAGCCTCTCGATGTGAATGGACAGATCACACAACAGACATCTGTTGTCCAGCAAAATGCTTCTGACAAACTCAGAAAAGCTAGCTACGTGTGTAAACCCTGCACCTGCTGCAGATCTCGACTACGCAGCTGCAAATAAGTGAGATAACTTATACATTAAAATATTATAGAGTGATGATTTTCATCACACTCTGCACTTGCCCTGATTGTTGTGAATGCTAACAAACTAGTTTATTGGTATTTTTTTCATTAACAACTGCAACTTAAACAAACTAACTAGCCAGCAAAAGTGTGAATAATGTAGTTAGCTATTTATTGCTTACCGTTAATAGCCTGTTATGCATTTCAGTACATATTCATTATCAGATATGAAGATATAGTCATTGGGAGAAAGATTTTTTCAAAACTTAAAAAAAAAAATGACTTTAGCGGAATTTTTACAACCCTGTCCATCAATGTTTCTGGGTTTCTGACTCTATTACAGTTTCTGAAAATGGATTATTCTTCTGTGATGTTGCCTGGACAAATTCCACGCCCCCACCGACTCAGGACTATCACAATGATTCTTAGATTTCCCAAATAATCATACTTTACAGTATTACACTATTATAGTATCATACTATTACAGTATAATGTTATTTATTTTAAAAAATCAATTTATAAATGTATTTTTCCAATAACATTAACCATATTTCCCAATAAGTACATTTTCTACAGTTATTTCATTAGGTATAAGCATAATAAGTATAATATGAAGTATAATTTGAAATATACAAAATATTTTTTGCGATGGCTTCCTGATCCAGTCATAAGAATGATTTCAATATGTTCTTCTTTTGTCAAAGGCATTCTTTAAAGGCTATCTGAAAAAATATATAATATAAACTATGTATGAAAAATTTTAGAAGACATTTTGCTAAAACGTGTTAATTTCTCCAATGTATGGAAACTTCTGGGACACCCTGTACTTTACTTAAACCTAAGTAGCATAGGTTTCTTCTAAAGATTGACTGCCAAGATCAGCATCTTCCTCTGAGATCAAGGAAATTAAAACGATTTCATTTTTGATGCAATAACCATCTTCCATTGATCATGTAGAAATAGAGGGCATCACAGGAGGTTGTCAAGTTTTATGAGCTTATTTGCATATTAAATGCAATACACTAATGAGATTTTAAATCTGGCTAACAGGACATGCATTTCACAAGACACAGCATGCACACAACACTCAGGTGTAAATGGGGACAATAATTAGATTTTAGCAATCGTAACATTTACTGCCTTGCTTATCCATTTTACTATGTCTCGTTGTGACATTTATTGCTCCATGTAGGCCATATATCATAATCGTAATTTTGGCCGAATGACCATCTGCATTTGCAAAATTCTATTTAAGCTGAAAGTCATATGAAAGGATAAAGTGTTTATTTTTAGGGATGGGGAGGGTTTAGTATTCATGCCTTTTTGGACCTTAATTGACTCATTAGTACTCATTAGTCAGGTCAAGAATTGTCATTATGAATAACAACTCCAGAGCATAATAAAGTCCCTGACTCTTCTAGTCTCTTCAAATCAACAACCATGGACTCCTCTAAGTAGCTGACTGAACCTAATTGATGCCTACAAAGCAGGAGAAGGCTATAAAAAGATATCAAAGCACTTCCAGCTTACAATTTCCACTAAATGTCATTAAGAAATTGCAATTAAGAGGAACTGTGGAAGGCAAGGCAAGGCAAGATCTGGAGGACCAAGAAAACTTTCATATAGAACTACAGATATACTGGCCAGAGAGGCAAAGCAGAACCCCCAAATTACAGCAAAGACCTGCTGGAAGGTTTAGCTGACACAGGAGTACTCTGCAGTTCTGCTTGCACAAATATGATCTGCATGGAAGAGTCATCAGTAGAAAAACTTACTTGCAACTTCATTAGAAAAGTGAATGTCTTTTGTATGCAAAATCATATCTAGATAAGCCAAAGGCATTCTGTGCCTAATAAGGCTCTGGACTGATGAACTAAAAATGGACTACTTCAGCCACAACTACCAAAGTTATGTTTGGAGGGGGAAAAAAAAGGAGCAGCATTTAATGTAAAGAACACTTTGGCAACTCTTAAGCATGGGAAGAGATCTATTATGCTTTGGGGTTGTGTGACAGCTGGTGGCACAGAAAATACTGCACAGGGTGGCGTTTGCCAAAAAGAGGTGTGTCTAAGTTTCTCAACTTTAGCCTATGTTGATTTTTTGAGATATCAGCTCAAGTGAGGAGCAGTATTAAGTCCAGTGCCACTGTCTGGCAGTTTGATGCTACCATATGTCACGCTAAAATGTATGTATTGGGCTGTAATTACACTGACATTCAAAGCCGATATGAAATACATAAATATGACACTATTAATTAATTATTTATAATAGTATCATCCCGTCAAAGTCCACAGTGTATACTGTGAAGTGATAAAGCATGGCATGCAACTATACTATACAGTCACTGGTCCTTTTATGAGCTGAAGAGTGAAATGTCTCCTGCTGTCACAGTCAATTTTGACAATTGAGGAGCTCACAGTTTGAAGACAAATATCCACAAACCCAAACATCACAACAACTCGCTGTCCCAATAATCGACAGAAACACAAATTACTGCAGCAAGCTGAAAAATGACAGCAGTCAGAGGTAGCTAAATCCACAATCAAGCCTGGAACCGTGCAGGGAGGGGAAGAGTGGGGACGTTTACCTCAGGAAAGGGTGACTGGAAGATGTGTGATAAATAAAATGGAAGGATTGCTGCATTCATCTGAGTTTCTGACAGAACAGAAAGTCGTGACCAGGGAACTTACTGAAATACCTAAGGCCATATAAGAATTTCTGCCAGATCAGAAAATGTGTTTACTTTTCAGACGTGTCTGTCAAGTTCTATTGTTTGTGACCAGACAAGTGGGAAAAGCTGTGAACACACAGTCACTGACAAATACCAAAAACATGAATACACACACACACACACACACACACACAGAGCTCTCGCACAACACAAATAACATGTATCACACTCAGGCTCGAAAATACCCACAGCCATAAAGTCCATAATCACTCATACACACACACACACACACACACACACATCAACAGAATGGCAGGCGCTTTGTGCAATTGTTCCTTGTGACGGGAATCCTTTCAGGACAACACACCAGCCTGAGTGTCCTCTTCAAAAACAGTATGGCTACCTACTCAGCCTTTGTTCCCATCCCCAACCCACTCTTTCTATCCACCAGCCTCTATTTGTCACATTCTCTTTTTTCTGCACTGTATAACACATCTAGCGAGTTTCATTATGGAAAGTAGGAGCAAAACCAAACTGCAATTTCTCTGTCCAACCGAGCCTAAATGACAGCACCTTTCATAGAAGGAATAGTGGGAAATGTGCATGTATGAAAAGGAGAAACCTAGAAAAAGAAAAGCATGCAGCTTTCCGTGTGAGCCAAGCCAACGTCTTGGTCTTTTTCCTTACACTGTTTTTTATTCCAAGCAGCATTCACCATTACCCACGGGTTCTCTGCTCATAATAACTGCCCGTCTAATCTGAGCCTGGCCTGGACTCAGAGAGCAAATGGCTTCAGATCCAGGGCCATTCCTCGGCTCTTTTTAATGAAAAACGCCATTCACACAAATGAATTATGGATCAGAAGTGCTTTCAGTATGTTACGCTGGCAGCCTCGTGTGGATTTGTAAAGGAGAGCTGTGGCTAGACTGGTAAAGAGAAGCTTAATGCACAGGCAGCTATACGTATTAGACAAATTTACCTTGCGTTAATAGGAAAGAAAATAAAAGCTTATCATTTAAGAGAGAATGAATGTCCTAATTCTCTCTAAGAGCATTATGGTGGTTAATGGTCATGATTGGCTGCATATCTCAGGGGGAA
Source organism: Pangasianodon gigas (assembly GCA_022758105.1). Lineage (NCBI taxonomy): Eukaryota > Metazoa > Chordata > Actinopteri > Siluriformes > Pangasiidae > Pangasianodon > Pangasianodon gigas. The sequence continues at coordinate 5,715,245 of CM040466.1, forward strand.
AAACACAAAAAAGCAATAATGCAACCTGGTTTGATTTTTTTCCCCCTTAAGAATTATAGATGAAGGTGGGTGTTTTGGTAATTTTTTCCTTCTCTCTCTCACTCACATGTGTACACTCCAGAGGTGGGAAGCAACCAAGCACATTTACCTTGTTTACTTTATTACACAAGTCTGTTTTTTTAAGTATCCGTACTTCAGTTGAATTTTTCTTTCACCTAATCTCTACTTTCTACTCACTACATTTTCAAACTGTACTACATTTCTCTATAATCATACACACAGCATTGCTGTGCATTGCTAACATCAACAGTATGTTAGTTCTGAGGGTGTTAAACCACTGCCACACTGGATTTTCGCCACTCTATTTTCCTCCCCAGAATCAAAATCAGTCGATCACATGTAATCCTGATGGAGAGAATGTAGTGGTAATAATAGCTAGCTAGCTAATTTTTTTTCAGAAAGCAACAAGGCAATAGTTGGTGAAAATGCTACTTAATAATCAGCAACTCATCCATTTTTTATTAACCAAAGAGCCCAGAGTCCCATCTTCTTCTTTTCTATTACCTCAACAAGGCCAAAGCTCATGAATTCACAGGTCAAAGTTCACCTAGATAAAGTCGGCACAATGTGAAAGTAACTGCTACGAGAAGCAAATGCACATTTTCCATGTCCTGTGTCCTTTCCCTTTCAGTGAATATCCTTTTTAATCTGCAACATTTTATTTATCACCACTGCTTTGGCTGGGAAAGAAGAAAAGTGTTCTGGTTTTCATGTGTCTCCTGTGTCGGGATCAAAAATAATAAATGAAGCTTAAACCATAGATATTGGCACCTATGGTAAAGTCATACGGGAGCTTTTTAGCAACGGACAGCTTCAAGGACATGATCTTAATATGTAATAAATTTAACATTAACCAATGTGAGAGTATCTTTCACATATATCTGCTGCGACATACTGCACACTTTGCTTTTATCAAGTTTCTATTGTGTTTGTATTTGTATCGGGACAGCTAGATATTAGCAGTTAACATCATGCTAGCTAACATTTGAGAGATTAGGAATAAAGTTGTTGTTAGTTAGCATGAGTTAAAGTTTTCACATGTTCTTTTGTGATTTAAGAGTTTATACTTTTTACAATAATTTGAGTGAAGAATTTGAAGCTGTGCTTGAACTTTTACCAGCGAATTTATTTAGAAGAATAATTTCTCTTTCTTTTTTGAGTAAAGAATTTTTTTACATTTACAACCTCTGACACTGTCTTTTCCTTTTTCCTCTCAAACACCAAAATAAGTTTCCTTAATAATTCAGTTCAATCTCATGTATAACAGTATTTGAGACGAGTCAGGGCGATACACATTTATTCGTGTATTTGTTTGAGAGTTGTAGCAGATGATCAGGCCTGCTTTGGGTTACAATGAGCACAGCCGATACTTGCAATCAAAATCAACGCTTAGCCTCTGTCTCTTTTTGTGTGCGTCTACACCCACAAACACACACCTGTGTTTTCCCGTGGAGGCGGCTCGTGAGGCACACTGATTATATCTGCATGACTGTGCATTGTAAAGAGGAGCACTCCCGAACAAAGAGATCCTGACATCTGCTTTCCACTGCAGGATCAAACATTTCCCTTCTGTACATGGTTTTATCACACAAGGCACAGTGAGATGAGAGAGCAAGACACACAGAGAGATCAGCTGGGTGCTTCAAAATCATTGAACTGTTTTTCATTGGAGGCTTTGTAATGCATCCTCCTAAACAAGGATGAAAGCAACATCACTTACATTTTCGCTGCAAAACTGCATACTTAAAAATAAAGCCCTAAACAAGAGTGATGCCTTAAAAACAAGGGTGTTACTTTATAAGGCTATTACATTTTTTAATGTATTATTATCTATTCTATCATTTAACACCAATAACCCTGGCTCTGGAAGTAGAATTGGATGTTTCTAGGAAGAAGAAGAAGAGCTAACAGAAGAAGGGCTAACAGAAACTATTCATGCAACATATGCACTATTAGGTAATAAAATGTGTTTTTAATGCATATCTATTTTCCAAATGTTGACATTATATAACATTAAGAAAGATTTAAGAACTCTCTGCTAATAACATACTGTACATGTCCATAGTCTCCATTCTCTTTTGTTTTTGTTCTCCATCAACTTTTCTTTTTTCAACACATTTGTAGGTCTCTACGCTAGGTGATACATTTTGGGATCACTGAATCACATTGAAGGCCAACAGGCAACATGTTTTTGAGTCATTTTTACACATTCATCTGACTTCAAACTCACCAAACAGACGTCTATTTAAACCAGCATTTCAGCCCTATGAGATGTTAGATTGCGGCCAGTCGCTACGCTATGGGTCTGGTGTGAATTCTATATAATACTGGTGTAGTGAGAAAACGTTGTGTAATCATGTACTAGAGGCCATTTCAATATTATTATTTTCAAGTTAGCACCAATGACATGAAATGAGGCAGTGGGCTTTGTTTGTCCCATGGGCCTGTGGACACCTGTGCCCTAGAGGTACAACCTTTTAATTGATGGATTTTTAGCCATTTCTGTTGCTGCACAGAATTACAAAAAAAAAAAAAAAACTACCATAAATGTTGCCATCATGTAGAAGGATCTTTGTGATGGAAAATTATTCAGTTTACTGTGACAATAACAAAATCGTTCAAGAGTCATGGACCTGAAATTTCCCCACCATTGGTACCACGCAAGTTTGCCATGCATAAATGTATACTTAGAATGTATAGATATTGATGTGTTTATGCTGCGTTCAGGTGCTCATGAATACCAAATGTTAAACTAGTAAATACAATTCTGTTCAGATGCGTGTCAGTGGTAGATATGCCCACAAACTGGTAAATGGTCTGGAGGATTTTTTTTTATTTTATTTTTTTTTGAAACAGTGGTATTTTTCAAATTCATAGTTTCATATTTTCCACTTTCTGACGCCACTCAAACACAGCATTTTTAATGTTTTTATAAACACGTCAGCAGTTCAACAAGCTTTACTGCCCAATCAAAATCTGTTTGAGTATGTTTTAGAAATATTGTGCTCAGAAATATTATTCAGTGACGAGACGATGGAGTAAAACATTTTGCAATGCTTTTTAAACTGAGGTAGGTGTTAAGTCAATGCACAATCAATGCTTTCAGCTTTACTGAAGGTAATTTTTTTATTTGCATTTTTTAATGTTGTTGCAATGTTCACTATAAAGTTATCCACTAATGGTTGTTCGCTCAGGCTATAACCTGTCAATAGTTTTTTTTTGACATTTTTGAAATGTTAAATTTAGGTGGAATTTGTTTACTGTGTAAAGTCACCTGTGAATGCGTATTTGCTTTAGTTAGGATGAGTTTTATGAGTTTGTGACCATTAAAAATGAAACCCCCCTAGGCCAGGTTCTGGGCAATATGCCGCAGGGGCAATATTAACTGAAGGACTCATGCTCAGTTATAATCATTTACCAGGAAGAGAAATGGAGAGACTGACAGAGAAGGGTGGGGAAGGAAGAGGGAATTCTGGTTGCCAGATCCGCCATTTTGCTATGGAATTGGACTATATAGGACATGCTTCTTAAATATTAAGAAGCATATATACAGTATTTAGTAATAATAGTTATGATTTTGCGGTTTTGCAGGACAGATTTTGAGTTTTAGTACTGGACTGGTTTTAGTAGCCATTGGGTTGCTAACTCTTGGAGTCAGAGGCAATGAATTCAAAATCCATGGAAAATATGATAAATATGAAAAGATGAGGTAGACTCAGTGCGCTGTGACTGTCTCTCCACAGAGGCTTGACTTCCAAATTTTAATGAACCATTATGTTGAGAGTCAAGCCATTATTAAACCCAAAAACTGACACTGACAACATGATAAAAATCATCACTGGTTGAAACAAACCCTCCTCCAAACTCCATCTCTTCCCAAATTTGCATTTTCAGCCATAACATGTAATGTTGGTTATACAGCAACCAGGCACCTGTCACAGGCATGAGGAATTGGGTACAATTGCTGAGAGTTCCACACACAGTCCATAAACAAACCCAGTGTCGAAATACAATCCAGAAATAGTCCACTGTAGAAACCAAGAGAGCTGCAACAGGAAAACATGCAAAGGCCCGGCAGCAAGAGAGAATATTAATATGAAAAAGGCTTTGAATTGTTCAATGGAATAATGGCAAGACTTCGCAAAGATGACAGCACCAAATAGATGCTGTAGACCATTTTAAGGTCATAAATCCTACGCAGGGGACTTCAAAGATTTGTTCCTAACTGAAGTGATTAAAAAAAAAACATTCTCAGCATTCAGAGAGTTTACATGTAAATGAAGTTCACATACAAAACATTCAGTCATTCATCTTCAGCAAGGATTTATTCTGGCCAGTGATGAGGTCTATCCTAAGAACCCAGAGGAAACCCACACAGACAGTAATCCGAGCTCAGGATTGAACCAGAGAGCCTGGAGCTGTGTTACACATATTAAATAAAAAGAAACAAATTTCTAAAAATATTACATAAAAAAGAAAGGAATACAATACAATGACAAAATTTCGAATATATATTTTGTGCAAATTGTAAATTTTGCATAATATGCAAGGACATCAGGATTAAGTAGTGCAAATTATTGCAATTTAGCAGCATGGCATAACGCCATAGTCAGATCAGTATGGTGGATCATCAGCGATAACAGAGGCTAATGTGTTTTGTGGATGTTTCACAACATTAAATTAAATTAAATTAAATGTAACTACAAATGGATAAAAAGAATGACATGTCATTATTTAGTAAGTAAAAATCATTAGCATTGTCAAACTGATGAAGAATAAAAGGGAATAAAACACTTTGGGCTGTGCTGTTATAAGAAAATAATCAACAATAACAGCAGACCCAGTCACATTTTCATTCCTTACAAAACACACACACACACACATACACCACTACACTTCTTGTTCTTCGTGGAGATAAGAAGTGTCGGCCAGGCTGGTTAAGTGTGTGTGTGTGTGTGTGTGTGAGAGAGAGAGTGTGTGTGTGTGTGCGCATACATGCTCACACACAATATCGGTTCTCACATCCAGTAATAAGTGTTTTCACACCACATTCCTGGTCATTCATCACGGTCCTATCAGCACTTCTCACCTCCCCAAGGACACAGAGAACCACATAGACACACACCACTTAGCAAGTGTGTCTTTCCTCTCTCTCTTTCTCTCTCTCTTTCTCTCACTTACACACACACACAGAAACCCAACTTCCAAAAGAAGACTGCACACACTTCAGATGGTAGAGAAGTGCTAAAGAATAGGTTACGCTGTCCTGTCATTGCTCACGAGTTATCTGTCATTAACTGGCATAGATGTGATAGTCAGTGCTTTATTATTTACAGAGTTGTGGTCCAGACTCCTTCTGCTTTTCACATAAGGACAGAACAAAACAGAGCCAGGTGCTTTAGGCATGGTTCACAGCTTGCAAAGCTTTTATCAGCCAGTGTGGTGGGGAATATTTCGATTTGATCCCAGAAGTAAAAATATATAAAGCCTTGAGTACAATGAGAGGGCATGGGCTGAGGAAAAATGAGGAGGCAAAAAATAAAGGGTTTGGAATGAAGCGGCATGGAATATAGAGGCATTGAATGAAAGAGGCATGATAAGGGGTGTGGAATGAAGTGGCATGGAAATAAGGGGTGTGGAATGAAAGGGCGTGGAATGTGAACTGAGGGGGCTTGACAAAGGGTCTTGGAATGAGTGAAGTGGAAGGAGAGGGTGTGAAATGAAGGAACATGAGGAGGTGTGTGGAATGAGGAAGTGAGGAATGAGAAAGTGTGGAATGAAGAAGTGAGGAATGAGGTGGTGTGGAATGAGGAAGTGAGGAATGAAGTGGTGTGGAATGAGGAAGTGAGGAATAAGGAAGTGAGGAATGAGGTGGTGAGGAATGAGGATGAGGAATGAGGTGGTGTGGAATGAGGACATGAGGAATAAGGTGGTGTAGAATGAGGTGGTGTGAAATGAGGTGGTATGGAATAAGAAAGTGTGGAATGAGGAAGTGAGGAATGAAGTGGTATGGAATAAAAAAGTGTGGAATGAGAAAGTGTGGAATAAGATGGTGTGGTATGAGAAAGTGAGTAATGAGGAAGTGTGGAATGAGGAAGTGAGGAATGAGGTAGTATGGAATGAGGAAGTGAGGAGTAAGGTGGTGTGGAATGAGGAAGTGTGGAATGAGGTGGCGAGGAATGAGGATGAGGAATGAGGTGGTGTGGTATGAGGAAGTGAGGAATGAGGTGGTGTGGAATGAGGAAGTGAGGAATGACATGGTGTGGAATGAGGAAGTGAGGAATAAGGTGGTGTGGAATGAGGAAGTGAGGAATGACGTAGTGTGGAATGAGGAAGTGAGGAATGACGTGGTGTGGAATGAGGAAGTGAGGAAGAGGTGGTGTGGAATGAGGAAGTGAGTAATGACGTAGTGTGGAATGAGGAAGTGAGGAATGAAGTGGTATGGAATGAGGAATTAAGGAAAAAGGTGGTGTGGAATGAGGAAGTGAGGAATGACGTAGTGTGGAATGAGGAAGTGAGGAATGAGGTGGTGTGGAATGAGGAAGTGAGGAATGAGGTGGTGTGGAATGAAAGGACCGCCAGCAATATGGTGCCTAGAAATAAAATAATGCCCCACCATAAAGGTGGTGCCCTAGGAGGCTGCGTATGTGCCTGTGCCATGGACAGGCCCTGCATTTTCCCATTTGATTTGTGTTACATAAAACACAACCAGTGAAAGGTTGCATACACACTGAATTATGAACATGTAAAGCACACAAAATAAAATCCCTCACCTCACTGTGTATAATGTGTTTGCCTGGCTTTGTAAACATATTTTGGCAAGGCAATGCATTTATACGAGTTATTCTGCGTCAGTAAGTTCAGTGAGCAGGGATTTATGGGCGTCTGGGTAAACAGCTTTAGATTAGAGCCATCAACCACAAGCGTCACGCACATGAGCACGCACACACACACACAAACACACAAGCTTACACACTTTATAAGCAAACTCATTTCAACAAAAACAAACAAAGCTGTCAGTTCATGGCACAGGCCTGAGATTCATCCACCTGCCTTTGTGAGATGGGGTAATTATTCTGATGGATGTAAGAGCTAGTGCTCACATGTCGCCGTGACAAATCTCGAGCACTCATCTGCAGCGTGTGTTCACACACTCAGGAGTGTGAGCTCTGCCCGATGTGCACCTTGATTATATTCATGGTCGTATATCTTCTATTAGATTGGATGTAGTTAATGTAATCATTTGCTGATTTACAATCTCTGTAGTAAACCCCCAGTACTTCATCAGCTGTCAGTTCAATATCCCTGAGCTCAGAGTGTAGCTAGCTGACTAGTAGCTTTCAAACAGAAACGAAAAAATGCATGATTCTGATTGGTTAATCCTGTTTCTCACCATAGCAGCCAGTAGTTAATAAGATGAAACAAAGTGAGCGACATTGTTAATTTGACGTCTGGGGCATTTAAATGTGGAATTGTAATGATAAGTTCATTGACCAGGCACATTTACTGATCAAAACATGTTATTTAACACGTATATTGTATAATCAACTGTATATGCATTATGTTAAACTCCCACAAATAAGCATTTGGAATGGTTCTAAAATATTTCACCAGGGTTTCACCTCAGGCTTAGCCACTTTACGTGCTCTTGCTTTGTCACTTGCCACTGTCACTGAAATCATGACTCTCTTTCATAGAAAATGAATGGTCGCTTGTTGTTTTGTCGCTTGATAGGATGAACCGAGGGTTATTGGGAGAAGTGTTCACTAGCATGTACAGATCTGTGCTTAAACAGCAGGTTTCCCACTGAAGAGAGGCCTGGTTTCAGGATCTCAGGTGGGGAAGTAGTTCTATTTTTTTCCTGGAAAACCATCAAGCAGTTAAAATGTGCAGAGGTGTATGTAGTTTATCTATCCAATTCACACCTCAGCAAGGTGAGAAAGGGAAAGGAATAAGTGATGCCAGGAAAAAAATGATAGACCGGCAAGCTAACACATGCTAGGGCCCCTGATGACCCTCTTGTGACAATTAGAGAGGAAGAGCAGACGGTCTTACTGTCCTCACGGGAACACCGGAGAGACGGATTCTTCCAAATGACTGCTCTACATGCTATCTCTATGCTTGTCCATGAAGTGGCTGTGTGATGATGGCTGTTTGGATTTTAGGGGCTCTTAAACCCCGCGGCAAGGCCATCTGTCCGAGCACGTCACACCATCCTTAATTAGTCTGCTAAAGGTCAGCTTAGCACTTTTGCAATCAGGAATGCCCTTGGCTGCCCCCTGGGACTTAGAGGAGAGCCAAGAACCCGAGGGTGATGAGCTGTTAGGGAGGAAAAAAATGGCACGTTACAACGGGTTAGGATGTTGCAGGTGTGCTTTTGTAGCCATGCCGAACTCATATCAGGGAGTCCTGTAGGATCAGGTTAGCTGATTCTGGGAACAGAAGAATTACTCACTTGAAAATGTGACTATGTTTTTTTTATGTGGTCATGTGGCCTGTGTAGTGAGGAGGGAGTGTGAACGACTGTGTTGTTACCTCAGAAGAGAAGAATGACCAGAGTCACACACTGTGGATTAAAGCTATACAGCAACAAGCCATTTCACATAAACCCATTAAACTGTGACAACTTCTCCCTCTGACTCGCTCACTCTCTCCATCTTTCTTTTTTCTCTTTCTCTCTCAGCTATATTGGGTAATCAAGTGACTATATATGTGGCTGTCTGCAGAGCCCAAGTCAGCAGGTCGCCCTGTAAAAGCCCATCGGCCATCACCACCGAAGTGCTTTCGCGAAAAAAAAAAAAATCAATTTTCCTCCAGCTTCTGAACTCCGTCGCCAGAGCAAATTGAATTCTGACAGTCATTAATCTGCAATTAAAAACAGGCAAGTCTAAAGGTATATTACTCTCTGACTTTTAAACAGATATTGCAAAATTAAGATTAGCCATATTCCTTACCAGCTTTCTGTCTGACACATATTAATAAAAAGGGACTAAAATAAGAATGGACTTATCCTTCCATGTATGGATGCCTGGGGCATCGCTGCTCTTTCACTCCCAAAGAAATGAGGTTACTTTATCATATTTTAATGCACCTACAGTAGCAAAATTTTCTCCTGAGGTGAAAAGAAACAACACAGACAGAAAGAGTGAAAAAAAAATCACATTCCCTCTGGGGAAGGCAGTGAGAATTAACTGAAAATATGGAGAAAAAAAAGGGAATGCCTGTGAGGACTGTCACGAGTACTGAATTAGGAGACGTAACCTTTGACCCCTCTCTCTCTCAGGAGTGACCTCTGGGGATGTGGCATAATGAGTAGATGAATCAAGATGTACACACCATGGAGATGTAATCATCTTGGAAAGAAATGGATTGTGAGGCCTACATTTATATTAAAATCTTCTCACCATGCTTATTTAACTTTAACTTGAGCCAGAGCTGATGCAACTAGTGTGTAACTGTCTTCCTGCAACAGCTGACTCAAAAACCAGTTTAAAATGTGCAAACATCATGGCCATTCAATTTAACAGTAACATATAGAAACAGGAGACCTTATTGTACTCACACACATGCATTTAGATCACCACTTGAACAATCATGGGTATGTTTACACCCCCAGAATGATCTGATAGCCAATTATTGGCCATAATTTAATCAATTACACATTATGTGCACTTAACTGAAAACTCTGGGTCAAACAGTAATCAGATTTCTTGCTAATTAGATCTATAGCTGCTTTACAGCCCACTAATAGACACAGAATTAGTTTGTGAAATTAAATGCTTGGGTAACCCAGGCTAACTCCTATTGGATGGCTGATAGTGATTATATACACTCACCGGCCACTTTAATAGGAACACGTGTACCACTGCTCATTCATGTAATCATCCAATCAGCCAATCCACAAACATCAGCATGAAGGAAAAATGTGATCTCAGTGACTTTGTCCATGGCGTAGTTGTTGCTGCCGTATGGGCTGGTTTGATTATGTCAGAAACTGATGATCTCCTGGGATTTTCACACACAAAAGTATCTAGGGTTTATACAGAGTGGTGTGAAATAAAAATCCAGTACATGGTATATCTGCAAGCAGAAAGACCTTGTTGATGAAAGAGATCGGAGAAGAGCAGTTCGAGCGGACAGGGAGGCTACGGTGACTCAAATAGTCACCCTTTACAACTGTGGTGAGCGGAAAAGCATCTCAGAACATATAACATGCTGAACCTTGAGGGAGATGGGCTACAACAGCAGAAAACCACATCAGGTTTCACTCGTGTCAGCCAAGAACAGGAATCTGAGGCTACATTACACATCAGTGTAAAAAGATTAAGATTTTAATGATTTTTTAAAGATAATATTTCAATTGAAAGTGTAGTAATGGTGTCCTGGGACAGGCAGAGATCCTGTTTTCTAAATGCTGTAGAAGTTATTTTAATGTGTTATTTAGCTGAAATATGCACATACTGTATGCTGTTGTGAAGGACACTAGAACAACCAGGCACAAGAACAGCTTTTTCCCACAAGCCATTTCCCTCATTAACAGTTAACTGACTTCTAGGTCCTTCTTAGTGTATTACCTCTCTGTGGATACAATTTTCTGTGCAATATGTAAATTCATTCTTTTACTATATTACCTGTACATACATCCGTAATGCTTCTGCCATTGCCTTCACTTTGCACATAGCTGTATTATATCATATCTCTACACATATCTATTCCATTTAAGCCTATTGTGTCTACTGTACAGTGTTTATATATATATATATATATATATATATAAAGTTTTATTATTATACATCTCACTGTCTTATTGGTATTTGTGTTCTGTCAAATTCCTTGTGTGTGTGAACACACTTGGCAATAAAAGCTCTTTCTGATACTGATTCTGATTCTTCAAAACACTGTTCACACAGCAGGGGTGTTCATGAACTACTTTGCTAGTAATAGTTTAAAATGACAAGCTCAGGATTACATAAACATAGAGATGCTTTACTATTCTGCCTCCTGGTCCTGGTTCTGTATGGGTTTTTGTTGTTATTGTTGTTGCTGTTGCACAAAAATGAAAGATATCACATTATCAGTATACAACTGTTTAAAGAATATTTATTTATTTATTTATTTATTTGCTGATCCAATACATGACCTCGTAATATACCATTTACACAACTATGTGAATAATCTGGTAAAACTGGCTGAAATCTGATAATGATTGTAATGTTGTTGTGTAAATTTGAGCTAGCTGAGCAGTTAACTACCAGGAAATTTATCTTAGTTAATGATAGTAAACAAACACATCATTTATGGCTGACAGGACTGACTGTACTTCATAATAGCAAGACTCCTGACATTTCATGCACATTCAGGATATATTCAGATACAGGATGCCTTCCTATGTTTAGTAAAACAGACCAATCATCTATCAAAATTTCTCTCTTGCTGCCTCTATTAGAAGTGCATATGGAACAAACATGGGAGCAAATGAGACCCAAATCAGGCAAATCCCCAAATGCGAGGCTTGGATTCTGCAGCGCATCAGGCTCATTAGATTGAACTGGCAGCTGTTTGAATCGTATAATTATATACCATCATGCCAGTAACACTAATTGAAAATGGGGAGGTGCAGGGAGAAAGACAAAGCTTGAATAATGCACAGGGAAACGGCGCGCGAGAGAAAGAAGCGATGACACTCGAGGACAGATACATACACATCCCCTGAATGCATAATCTCATCATTGACCTCACGGCCACCGTCACATGTTTGAACAACCAAACCCCAGAGCAAAAGGCTAAATGTTAGCATTAGCATATTGGCATTTCAAATGTATGTACTTTTGGTACACGGTCATACACTGTCATTTTCATTCCCTCTCTGTCCCCCAGCCACTGTGTGCCTGTATAAAAGCTTGGGGGTGTGAAAGCAAGGCCTGTTGGCAGGACCGAGGTTTGAATCCCAGCAGTGCCACATGCAGCCCGTGGCAAGGGGACACTGGAAAGCAATTGGCTGAAGTTTCTCTCAATGCTGAGGGTACGAGCCAAAGTGGCACCTGTGCTCTAACACAGACGAAGGCTCATTTTCAGAGGCAGCCTGATAAAACTGGGATTTGAAAAAGATCAAAAATCTAGAACAATTGTTTCTGTTGATCTCCTTACCTGTAGAGGCATGAGTAAAGCATGGGCACATGTGAGTCCAAGCGCATTTTGCCACTGAGCACAGGATCCAGTGGAACTTAGAGTTCAAGTTTTCCACCAGCTTAATAGATTATCACAGTAAAATGGAAGAAGTCTGAAGGTTTAGTAAGTATTAAACTGTTTCTAAGAAAGTTAGGCTTGTAACATTCCAAAAGTAACATCCCTACACATCTAAACATCCAACATCTATGGTTTAGTCATAGAACTTATAAGTTTTGACTCCTTTTGAAACAAAACAGCAACTCACAGAATGTTACATTTTAGCTCCGCCCCCTCGGGAGCAATACAACTCCCCCTGGATCTCAAAATGTTATAACAAATGACATGTTTCAATCAGAATCCTCAGGTTTCAAATCTAATTATAGATATGCAATTTATAAAAATAGGTCACTGATGTTTATCCAAAAGAGGCAGAGCTATCAGAGGTCACTGTCACTGAGGTTTAAATTAGTGGAAGAGGTGGAATCATCAGAGATTACTGAGGTTTAAACTAGTGGAAGAGGCAGAGCCATCAAAGGTCACTGTCACTGAGGTTTAATCAGAAGGGGTGGTGCCTTTAGAGGTCACTGGGGTTAATCAGAAGGGGTGGAGCCATCAGAGGTCACTGGGGTTTAATCAGAAGGGGTGGAGCAATCCGAGGTCACTGGGGTTTAACCAGAAGGGGTGGAGCCATCAGAGGTCACTGGGGTTTAAATTAATGGAAGGGGCGGAGCCATCAAAGGTCACTGAGGTTTAAATTAGTGGAAGAGGCAGAGCCATCAGAGGTCACTCAGGTTTAATTTAGTGGAAGAGGCGGAGCCATCAGAGGTCACTCAGGTTTAAATTAGCAGAACTGGAGAAGCCTTTTGAGGTACTATCTAGTTGTACAATTGATAAAATTATCAATTTACAACCAATTATGTCTGAAGTAATGAATTTTCTGACATGAAATTAACTCCAGAACCTCCGTTCTTTAGCAGTGAACTTTAACCAGTGAGTTCCCACTGCCCACACAGCAGCTCACAAATCAGAAGTGCTTTCATGATTCCTTATGTCAACTCCTAACTCATATCGCCCACATAACCACTGGTACATCTCTTCAGCAAAATGCATTCTGGAAATGACCTTTGGTTGTTGCTGTAGCTAGAGAGTGAGTGCTTGCCTACGAGTGTCGCCAGGAAGGGCGAATGTAACGACTGATCCTATTAGACAGTCGGTGTAGTGTCATTAAATTGTGGTTACACTATCTCATCACTGCTTTCAGCACATTAGAGTGGAATAATGCAGCCTATTCAAAAATGCTGTCAATTCTGAAGAAGTAAAATCTAAGCAAAGAAAATTAGAGTTTGGCTCTTGTCAGACAGCCAAGAACTCCAGATTGTTCTCGAGTTGTCCTGTGTGGAGTGTGTATTGTTGTGTCTTTCCGCTTTCGTGTCCACTCATTACCCATAAACATATGTGTGTGTGTTGTGTGTCTTCATGAATCTGTTTTATCTGCCAGCTGTCGGGACGATGGTAGCCAAGCTGAAGCCTTTTGAAGTGTGAAGCGAGTTATGCCGCCTTCAATTATGTGTGAAATGCCTTACAAACACAAGCAGACGCACAGCGATGCATTGTGTTCAGCAGAGAGCGTTCACACTAAATAAATCTCGCAAATTCACAATTAAAATGAAGCTAAGGCTAAAGGGCAAAGAATGCAAGCGGACAAAATCAATTTTCATCCAGTTTTTTTTGTGAGTCAACGCAGCTCTCTTTCAGCAGAGCACACATTTCATCACCACCCTGCAATAAATCACATTAGCTTCTTGCAAAAAAAAGAAGCTCATTTTCATACAGATCCCTTATCTTAGGAAATACTTGTACATGTAGTGTCCTTTGTGCTGTTTTATTGTGAGTAGTGTGACCACAGTGAGATGTAGTGCACTGTTAACACTCAAATGATGCACCAAATCTACAGAAAAATTTAAGTGTTTAAATTAGTGAAGGGGGCGACATTAGAGACATTAGAGGTCACTGAGGTGTAACCAGAAGAGGTGGAGCAATCAGAGGTTGCCGAGGTTTAAATAGAGTGCCGCAGGGATGATGTATTTTTGAAGGCCAACCCAGAAGATAGCATCACCCTGGTTCCCTCGACAAAAAGCCAATAGGATTCTTCCATTGGCTTTTGGATTATTGCAGAAAATAAGCTCTGTGACCATCAAAAGTTTATGATTCTGTTTATGATCAAGATAATCTTCACAGCTGAACACAACTTCTATGAATTTTGAAGCCTAAATACAATTACCAGAAGTAAAAAGTTAAAGTTAGGCTATAAATGAACTACACCATGGTCGCATGACTTCAACGTCACCACCACTAAGCTTCTGACAACTTTTCCAATCTTTATTTTGAAAACATGATAAGGATCCACTGGGCTCTTTTTGTGAATCTGCCCTCCACCTTTTTTGGGAATGTGTCCATGTTGCATTATTTTGGAGAAAATTCCGTTTGTTTGTATGTGTAGTAGACGTTTTCCTGTTCGGCGTGATGACGTTTAATGTCCCCAACAACCTCTGTAGTCCCATTTAGCCACTTGTTAGCAACCGCCTTTTTCAAGACACATAAAAGCTTTAGAAAATCACAAGTGTGGTATTGCTGATGTATATTATGTCATAGAATAAAGCGTGAAAATATCTTGCGCCTGTGTTAACCACAGACCTTATTTCAGGCATTTAACCAAAAACCCATTCAAAAAACCCATTGACTTCGGGACGATGGAACCGGAAGTGCTAAAATGCTAATTTCCGGGTTTTAGGACTCTTTCCTGCAGCACTCTATTGGTGGAAGGGAAGGAACCTTCAGAGTTTAATGCCGTTTAAATTATCAGAAGATGCCAAGCCATCAGAAGTTGTTGCCACTTATATTAGTATAGTGTGCAGCGCCATCAGAGGTTCCTGCCATTTAATTTAGTGGAAGAGATGAAGCCATTAAAAGTAGATGAGGTTTAACTAGAAGCGGTTTAAATTAGTGTAATGGGTGGATCCATTAGATGTCACTGACTAGATGAACTGCAAAATGTTACTGTTGGATTTGATACGTTACAACCCAACAAAAAACAAGTACTACATGACATATTAAGGGGAAAACTCTGTTATGGCGGCTCTATTTTGCTGTGGGGGGCATTTATTTATTTTGCTGCCATGGTTTGAGTCCACTTGTCCCCTTAGAGAGAAGAATCACTGTAAATCAATACAGTGGGTTTTTTGTTTGTTTGTTTGGGTTTTTTTTTTTTGACTGATCACTATTATACTATGAGGAAACATTTCTATCCTGATGGGAGTGGTCTCTTCCAGAATGACTCCGCCCCCATCCACAGGACACAGCACGAGGGCTTCCTGACTGATTTGATGAAACTGATGTAAATCATATGCTATGTCCTTAACAGTCAGCAGTATTGAATAGCCTGTACATCAATGGCTCGCAATCTGGAATAGCTGAATGTGGTGAGAATTCACAATAATTGTATTTTTGCATAATAAATTATTGTAGTTGTACAAAAACAGAGCAATGACAAAAAATCATTACATGATAAATGCACAAAGAAGTGATTGTATTGATTTTTTTTCTTTATTGATTTTGCGCTAGTATTGCTTTCCCTTTAGTTACTCTAAGCGTCATGGATGCTGGGAAAGAGCAAACCAGTGTTTATTCACAAATATTCCTGATGAATTAAGCACTTGCGATACGTAAGTACACCATGACAAAGTAATATAAAAAGCTGCTCATTTATCACCGTGATGCTCATGAACATTTCTAGCCTTTTTGATCTTCAACACACTTTCCCATTCGCTAATCCTCGGTCATTAGCATATGAATAAAGACAAAGGCAGTAATGGCAGCACTCAGCATCTGAGAGGAAGGGAAGGGGGTCCGAGGTCAGACAGGTAATCAACACACACTGAGGGTGGCAGCCAACCTGCACTTAGACAGTGATAGATCCACAACTAAACATAGGGTAGAGATGGAGCAAATTATGACTTCCATGAATGACAGAAAGACACAGAGGGAGGTAATTGCAGCATCGTCTGTCCGTAAAATCGGAGTGAGGAGAAGATTAGAGGCCGTTGTGCAACACGGATGGGTCATTGATCTGACCTTTCAGTGTTTCACACATACCTGCACCCACGCAAAAGTACACATAAACACCAAACACACACACACAGCCTGTGTGAGACACAGAGAGTGATAATGAACATAAGCCAACATGATGAGAAAGGAGACTTAAACTTAATCCAATTAAAAAATAATAATAATAATTTAAAGGTGCAGTATGCAATTGTTAAAAGTGTTTCTTGATCTGTAATCTAGGGTCATCTAATCATTTATAGGGTTATAACACAATGCAAATATCTGCAGCAGTATCTGTTTGGTGCTCAAAATATGCATATGTTTATCTGTATTTGGATTATAACCCAAAGTTGGCATGGCATAAACCAGAATTTTTTTAAAATTAAATATGAGCCTTACCTCTATGCCACCAAAACCCTAGAATACACTGGAAAAAAAAACAGAGGTAGAAATACCATCATTGTCAGCAAGGTGTGTGAAACATTCCTCAACCTCACGTATATCACTCAAGTTCATAACTGGTCTCGACTATTTCCCAAAATATAAACAAATTAGTAGCCTAGCTTAAACCACGCCACCCTGACCAGGCTGTTACTAAAGATGAATGAATGAATGAATGAATGAATGAATTCTGTAAATACATTACGTAACATGGTCTTTCTTTGTCATACAAGCTTTATATCTAACTGCTCGCAGTTAGATATGGAGAAAAAAACTAATAGTCCTTCTTCTATTCATGTCTGTATTAATATCCATTCAAAACACACTATCTGTTCAGTTCTACTAATGTATTCGTATTACAGCTCTACTCAGAAAAAAATGCAATTTGCAATATTGTTTGGATGTGACTGGTTTCTTCTGACCCAAAAATGAACTCCACCCCCGTCTGGAACAGAGCAGCTCGGCTCTGCCCATATTCCTTATCAAGCAACTCATGATGCATACATAAACCATGTCTGAATTTGTTCCCTATTCACATGTTTACCAGAATTTTGGGTGCCAGACATATTGAAATGTCCAAATTCTTAGTGGATAAATCATATTTCTTCAATATTTCACTATGTTATTACCCACAGTGCATAACCCAGCGTACAGCTGATGAAAGTAGCAGAATGCATAGCGATTTCCTTCAGCTCGAAATGTTGATTAAATTGCATTACAAGACTTGCATTACCGCTTCAAAGTGCAAACGCATTTCCAAACGGCACATCACTATCATCTTCATGTAGACAGATTGGAACAATTTACCCAGCATTCCCTAGAGCCTAAGCACTTTGTAGTTATTAAACAAGCTAGCACTGAATTAGAGGTCACATGACCTGGTGAGTTTGGGATGATGACAAGTATGAAGTGAAATGTTCCTTGTAGCAACAACCTTTATTGAAAATTCTACTTTTTCCCACTGGAATTCATTGGTTGTCAATGAGAACTCATGTGTCACCATGGAAACGCCACTGAATCTCCTGGGGGCTTTGATGGAAGACAACCAAAGCCCAGAATGTCTGGAAGCACCTGAAGTGCACATAGCACTTCTAAAGAACTGTCATAAAACCCAGAAAATATGCATAAGATGGAAAGCAGTGTTAAATTCTTGTTTCTGATGGGTCAGACGGTGTTGAGTAATTTTAATAATAGTAATAATAGTAACTCATAGGTTTATATTAATGCATTCATTCTAATAATTTATCTATATTAGCAAATTGCTGTGTTTTAAGAGTTGTAAAAGCTTTCGGGACATAATATTATATAATATATAGGATATTATGATATTATATATCTTATATTATATAAAATAATAGCTTTGTTTTGGACTGACATTTCATTTCAGTTCATTCATGACCTCTTTGAAGATGGTGTCATCAACCAATCAGCATGTTACCTCATAATACTTAAGTCAGACGTTTTACAACTCAGGTAATTAGCTTAAATTATAGTCATAGGCATGAACGAAGTGGATGATACACCTATGAGACAAAATTGAATATATGCCATGTACAACAGACGTCCTCGAGTCAGCGTGTCGATCATGACGCTGATCAGATTTCCCTGTAGGAGTCTGTTCTGGCGAGGTGACCAGTGACGCAGGCAACACACAGGCAGATGTGTTCACAGGCATGTCAATGAGATGATATTACATCAGCCCCTCACCAGCCCACAGCTGTCAGTGTGTGTGTGCTGTGCTGTGTGGGTGCATCAGTCCACTGGGCATCGTCTCAGGCATGTTTAAACTGGCTAGCAGCAACAGAACATGAGCAGGGCTGTTAGCGCACCTCAACAGATTTAAATGAGTACTTATTTTCTACCAACTATAAAAATTAGGACACAAATTCCCATAATTTCCAGTTGAAGCCAAGACTTGGTGACCCAAAAACTTGCTCCATTACTTTGTCGCTAGATTTGGCAAATTTTTAGACTTCTTTTTAAAAAAGCAAAGAATCTAGCGACTTTGCACTCTATATGGTTCTCCAGCTCACATCACAGCTGCTGGTTATACATGATGACAGAACAGGTTCAGCTGACTCACCACCAGTGTGTAAAGCCTGACAGAGTTGCGCTTGTGCGAGCTGATGTTCCCATCGACCAATCACTGATCCCTATTTTTTCCCAACAACCAATCACTGATCACTGTTGTTTGTCCCACTGATGCACTTTGTTCTTTGTTTTAAACTCTTCATGGATATACACTATATGGCTAAAAGTATGTAGACACCTGACCATCACACCCATATGTGGTTCTTCCCCAAACTGTTGCCACAAAGTTGGAAACACAAAATTGTATAGAATGTCGTTGTATGCTGTAGCTTCGCAATTTCCCTTCGCTGGAACTAAAAGGCCCAAACTTGTTCTAGCATGATGATGCCCCTATGCACAAACCAAGCTCCATGAAGACATGGTTTGCCAAGGTTGGACTGGAAGAACTTGAGTGGCCAAATCCCCACAGCCATACTCTAAAATCTAGTGGAAAGCCTTCTCAGAAGAGTGGAGGTTATTATAAGGGCAAAGGGGGACTAAATCTGGATTGGGAGGTTTTACAAGAACATATGGGTGTGATGGTCAGGTGTCCACAACCTTTGGGCCATATAGTGTATTTACATGTATTAAAAGCAAGTTATTCCATCGGTAACTGTTTCCTTCATGTCTGTTTAATGATTACTTACTACCACTTTTTGTCAGCATTCGTGATAGAAGGTTTATTGTAAATGCATAAAAGGTTAGTTTGGAGTGCCAGGACCAAATATGACTTCTTTCTATAAGAAATAAATTGTAATATATTATCATCTATTCTGATCAAACGCTATTTTATTCTCTTCGATTCTAAATGGCTTCAGAACATCTTCCTTCTTCATGTATCCTAATTTGATACGCAAATGATCACAATGAATCAACAAATATGAAAATAGTTGCCAACACTGCACACAATTACAGGATGTGGTGGAAACAGGACCAGGTAGTAAAACAACATGTCAAAATAAAAGTGCATGACTATATAGACAAAAGCACATGGAGTAAACAAAGTCAAACCACAAGCTCAGCTCATGTCACGCCACGGGACAATATATTATACCTGTAAGCGTAGTTTTAATCCTGGTTATTTTTACACGAGTAAATCTGTAAAAGGTTTTTTTTTTTTCATGGGGAGGCAGGATATCTCTGGCTGCATATGGAACCACTATTTTCTGTGTCTATGATAATGCTGAATGCTGACATGTTACCTAGCACCATTTAGCCATAATCCACCTGACAGTGAATATGAAATGAGTTAAGAAATAATTAACAAAAATAAAATAATTCACAAAGTGTTCATTTCACATATTGCATAAAAGAGGAACTTGTATACTTTTTATTTTTGGCTAAACTATTATTTTAAACTGTTTTATACGAACACACAATCACATAGACATTCCTTTTTTTGCTTAACATTAACTGTTTAAGCTTAGTCATGTTTCATTTTCTACTACTACCACACACACACACACACACACATATGTAAAAACATTTTTAAAAACCGCTGACGCACTCAGATATATATTCCATTAAGAATTATAAATTCAAGGCAAACATCTTCACATGTGGTGATTTTTCACAGGAACATTGCAGGGACCATAACAGCCTCATTAGCGTTGGCCAAGTGTTGCTGGCAGACCAATGATAAGTGCTTCGTCATGCTAGCAAAGAAGCAGCAACATAACCATTAAACACTTTCAGAGCGGTGCACAAGCACATCAGTGAATGTGTAAAGAGTATTCACAGTCTGAAAACAGACTAAACAGTTAAAAACCACACACAGACAGAGCAAGAGAGAGAAAAGGCGCTAATCAGTAGCCATCACTGCAGGCGCTGTAGCTAATTGTGAATGCAGTGGCTGCGAGGTGTTGATTTAATTAAGCTGTTTGTCTGTGCACAAAAAATATGAGCTCCAAACACAGACTTGTTAAGTAGTGGGAAAACGAGGGCCATTCACGCACTCCAAGAGTCGCATGTACATGAAAACATGCGTACACACACACACACATGATTAGCATCAAACCAACGCTCCACACGAAGAGCTAAATGATTAATATTTAATCAGAGCTGCAGTGAAGGAGGGTAGAGGCTTTTATGTACAGTTTAGCACCACAGGGAGACACTGCCTCACTAATTAAGAGGCCTTGTTTCTGATTTTCTGATGTGTAACAGATCTTAATCAGCACAACTCCACATAACCTTCATTATGTGAGGAGGGGAATCCAATGACCTTCAGAAAACAACTGCTGACAGGTCACATTAGCTTGAATTACATAATATTTCTGTGAGGTTTTCCAATGTGTGTGTGTGTGTGTGTGTGTGTGTGTGTGTGGTAGAGCTGCAGGTTAATAAAGCTTGGCTGAAGGTTGTTCAGGTCACAGGTTCCTAAGCCTGGTCATGGAGTACCACCTGTCCTGCACATTTTAGGGTACTTTTCACACTTGCAGTTATTTTTTCCACACTCAAGACCATCTTCCCTGAGAGTTCGGTCCATTTGATGAAGTGTGAAAGCTGCTTTTGAGCCCGGGAGCAGTCCAGTGAGCCGAGCCCTGGTCTTCTTGAAAACGGAAGAGAGCCCCGGGCTGTGGTACAGTCCACATCAGGTGTGGAAGATATCCGTACTCTGTGCCACATGCTGAGTAACGTGATTGGTTCAACTTGTCATGTTGCATCCTGTTTCAAGTTTCATGATGGAAAAGGGTTGTTCTGGTCAGTGGAGGAGACAGAACACCTTACGGATCTATCTATCAGTACTTTCATAGGACTGAAGCGCTCACCTTTGTGGTGCAAGTGCTTGAAAAAACACAAAAAACACAAAAAAACACTCGTGCCAGCCTGTAACAGCACATCAATTGCATGATGACATGCCATGCATTCAAAAAGCGCTGTTCTTCACCATTTGAGTAATGGTACCAAAGGAAAAAAAATTTAAAAAAACAAACTGATAAACCTAGTACCTACTTTTTTGGAAACCTGCATGCTCAAAGATGACATATAGAATTGCACAATCAAGCCACGGATCATAACGATTTCTTCTACATGAAAAAAAAAAAAACCCAGTGATTATGAGGCTAGAATCAGTCCCAAGTGTGGACTCAAGTATTTGGGCCAATTATGAAAGCTTGTTTTAGTGTTTTACTTGCTCTAACACACCCAATTCAGGAAGGGTTCCATTGTCAACGGAAGGTTCTCGCACGATAGTAAGACAAGAGTGTGTGTGTGTGTGTGTGTAAAAGCAAATTACATAAGAAAGAGTCAGAAAGGAATGAGAGAGAGAGAGAGAGAGAGAGTAGTGTTCCTGTGTGTAGCTGAATCAAATACGTTGGCCGTCTCTACCATGTGTACAATTTGCGTCTCACCATCTGCCTGTTTGGCCTCTTTTACACTTCTCCTCCACTACCCCACACCATCTCCAAGCTTTACAGCTTTTATACTGGCTGCAGCGAAATGCCACGCTGCAAAATTGCTGTTTCGAAATCTGGGTCCAAATGGTGCAGTGGCAACGTGTTTGGCCTGAGGAGGTTGCACCTGTCTCACACCCTCACACTCCCTCACTGATAATCTTCATGTGATAGGATGAGACCCAACCTGATTTTAGCTTGAGTGAACTTAAAATGTACTTTCAAGCATGCAATTTGTAATTTGCTTTCATTGAATTGTAATTGTGTATGAGTAATTATTTAATTGCTAATAATATTTTTTAAAGTATTCTGCAGAAATTCAGTCTGAAGCAAGTTAAGAGCTAGTACATGGATGGTATACTGCACAACCTAGATGTACAGATATACTGTACAGTACATGTCAGAAATATAGGTCTTTGGAGTGATATTAAAGAACTGTTCTGTTCTGTGAAACTCAGAAGTGAAAAACATATGTGTAAGGTAATGTGCCCCCACATATACAAACACACACACACATACACACACCCACTCACACATCCCAGATGTTAAAAATATATGTGTAAGGGAATGCGCCTCCACATATACAAACACAAACACACACCCCGGATGATAAAAACAGGGACACACACATAACTTCCAATTGCCTGAGTTTCCCGCCATAAATACGTGGAAATGAATGTCAATCACACCCTGCCCCCCCAAAAAAACCAAAAAAAAACATACAAACAAAAACACACACACATAGACAAACACCCATCCTCCCACAACACCCCCAGTCCCCCCCAGCGCCCCACCACCACCACCCAACAAACATCACACACCTGTAACTTCGAATTGCCCGGGTTTCGAACCATAAATATGTCAGGAAACACCCTATAAAGTCTAACACTTCCAAAACTTTCACATTCTGGAAGTCCGCCAAGAGATTTCACATCTTCGGAAATCCAACAAAGGTTAAAGAACTTCCAAGCTTTCCTTCAAAACTTTGAGACCATGGACTTCTCAACAGGCAAGAAGTTTTATTTTAAATGTTTAATTTCATTCAATTTATTTATATTAGAATGTTCAAGTCATTTTACATTTTGATAATAACCTATGCAATATTTTAACATATGAAATATTAGAACATTGAGAAGTTCCATCTACTTACCCAGTCATTATGTATTCAGGTATAGGTTTATACCTTCAGTTTAATTTTCAATAAATTTTTATTACAAGACCAAACTATCCTCATCTGATTCTAGTGTCTAGCAAAACGTAACAAACGAGCTCAAACCTCTTAGGTAATTTCAATTTATCTCTTAGAACAGTGTTGTGAGCTAAAAGCTAACTTGTTTGTTACTAAGAGAATATTTTATTTGTTTTACTGATTATTTAGACAACAACGTTGTGATTATTTCTGACAACGAGTTTCCTGAAACGTCCACGAAAGACCATGTGAATCCCAGATCACTGGAATATAACCAATCTATCCAAAGACCAATAGCTCCTGTAGTACCACAGCCTAGAACAATCTTGCACACGTAAGTCACAACATAAATAAGATGAATATGAATATGAATACTCCGTACTGTAAAATCTTTCATTTACTATATGCATTTATATTTTGTTTGTGTCATATTAAGAAGTTGAGGACACCTCGACTATCATTGATGACGATTCGAATGCTTCAGATGAGATGATATTATGTACATTTTGTCTTCTATTTCATTCTATTTTCAACCATTTGTTCAGTGCATAAAGCTCTCTCATGAATTTTATATGATTTCTGTTCTCTTTTAGATGTGAGTGATGCCATAGAAGAACAAGAGAAGGAAATTGAAGAAGAAGAAAATAACATAAGACAAGTCGATAA
This sequence comes from Pangasianodon gigas, assembly GCA_022758105.1. Classification (NCBI taxonomy): domain Eukaryota; kingdom Metazoa; phylum Chordata; class Actinopteri; order Siluriformes; family Pangasiidae; genus Pangasianodon; species Pangasianodon gigas. The sequence goes on from CM040466.1 coordinate 5,739,338, forward strand.
CGACCTAGAGGAGCTCAATGGTGCATTGAGAGAATTCTATCAACTAAAGACTGCTGTATTGGAAAGATTTGGTCATCTTGATGATGTTCAAAACAATTCAGTTCAAACGATTCAGGTAGGGAAATTGTTCCTTCCCTTTACAGGACCCTAGAGACTCTGAATAGCTGTGTCACAGTGAATGTAAAATTGTTAAGAATACTCTACAATAGATATGGCGCAGAAACGGGAGAACTGATTATTTCGATTTTACCTCTCTTTAACCGTATGTAAACAAGACAAAGACATACCCGATCAGTCACCCAATCATCATTTATCGTGACTTTGAGCCTCTGGAAAATTACTTTGGCATAATTAGAGCAAAAGTATTACCACCTAGGGGTCTGTGGGCACCCGTTCTCCCATTTCGTGTAAAAAGCAAACTCCTTTTTCCTCTATGTAGAACATGCTGTGAGCAACAACAAAAGCATTGCGATCATACAGCTCAGGAGAGAGCTCTTACAGGAACATGGGCTTCTAACGAAATTGCAAAAGCTGTCGAAAAAGGTTACAAAATTTTTAAAAAAGTGTTTGAAGTCTGGCACTTTCCTAATAGGTCTGACAATCTTTTTATTGATATATTAAAATGTTCCTAAAGACCAAACAGAAAAGTTCAGGATATCCATCCTGGGTAGTTGATGAAACACTAAACGCGAGTAAATTCGCAAATATGAGGAGAACGAGGGGATCAAGTTGGATCTAAACCACATTATCGTTAATCCCACTAAAAGATTTGTGGCTAAACTCGCACTAAACTGGTTGTGGGGTAAGATGTGTCAAAGACCAGACAGATCAAACTATGATCAGTGACTGGACTGGAGGACCAACACTGATGCTGTGTACAAGAAGGGAATGAGCAGACTTTACTTTCTGAGGAAGCTCAGATCTTTCAATGTATGCAACAAGATGCTGGAGATCTTCTACCAGTCTGTGGTGGCGAGTGCCATTTACTGTGCTGTGGTCTGCTGGGGGGGCAGCATCAGTGCCAGGGATAGCAGCAGGATTAACAAACTTATTCGCAAGGCTGGATCTATCATTGGACACAAACTGGAGAGGTTTGAGTCAGTGAGGAACAGGAGGTCACTGAGCAAACTGCTCTCCATCATGGACAATCCGTCTCACCCACTCTACAACACACTACAGAGTCAGCGGAGCTCATTCTCCAAAAGACTCATTCAAATTCGTTGTCACAGAGAACGTTACAGGAGTTCATTCTTACCATTCGCAATAACATTGTACAACAGCTCACCTGTGTGTGACAGATGATAACACTTTCACATTACACTA